>RJWH01003595.1:0-144993 GCA_004363575.1 Solenodon paradoxus
AGAGACAGAGACAGAGACAGAGATAGAGAGAGAGGCAGACCAAGAAGGACCTTTGGACCAAACCGAGAAAGAGGACTAGTGTGTTGAGAAGTGAGAAGACCCACTGACATTGGGATCCAGACCTCAGACCCAGGTCAGGTCTCTACCAAGGCCCTGCCCACACCACCCACGCTGAACCGGCTGTAGGAAGGAGGTACAATCGGGGCTCAGGGGCCACAGCCTCCCTCCAGCCCACCCCTCACACCCGTCCAGGCGGAGAGTCGTGTACCAGCCGCTGGCCCGGGCGCCCTGCCGTCGCCATGGTGACGCGCATCCCACCCTAGGCCAGAGCTGATTGGTCACTCCAACCAGGCCGCCGGAGGGGGCCAACGTCAGGGCGGGATGCGGGCCTGAGACCCCGACACACCCGCGGACGCTCAGGAAGCCGACGGGAAATCGAGGCGACCGAAATTGCGCCGCGGGGCGGCACCCCGTGTCGGGGTCGGGGCCTCGGGCCGGGAGGGCGCGTGCACCCCGCCGGGCGGGCGCTGCACGCTGCGGGAGCCGGGCGGGATTAGCCGCGGGCGCGGGCCCAGGGCGGCGGCGTCGGGGCGGGCGGTGGCGGCCGCGCCTCTAATCCCGGCGCTGCGTGTGGGAGCGGCCGGATCAGGGAATTAGCGCTGTAACTTCGGATTAGTAACGCTCGCTAAATGAGCGCCTAATTCCGACCCTTCATGCTTTTCAGCGTCGCGGCCGGGCCCTGGGAGGCCTCCCGGCCTCACTCCCTCTGCGCCGGGTCCCACTTCCCGGGAGCCCGGCGCGCCGCGGCCGAGCTCTCGGACCGGCTCCGTCAGGCCTCGGGGCGCTGCTGGGCTTTCAGGGGCATCGCTTCCTGGGGGCAGAGGCCGCCGCCGCACAGTCGTCCAGGGCTGGGAGTTCCTGAAGCTGAGAACGGCGCCTTTGATGTCTCCCTCCCCGGGGCTGCTCCCACCCTTGCCCTGACACCTTTGGGGGCTCCTGGGCCTGACTGAGTGCCCTCTTTCTAGATGTCAAATGAAAGGGGTGAGTGAAGAGCATGGTTAAGATCCCAGCCAATTCTGGCCTCCAGCTTGCAGTTCAATGGCGGCCTCCTGCTCCCAAAGGCTTTTTTCTTTTTTTGCGGGGTAGGGTGGGGAAATAGGGCAAACTGGAGGCAAAAGTGAAGGTCAAATGTGAGAAGCTGGGCAGGGGGCAGCCTCCCAAGGGCCGGGATGAGAAGGTCTGAGGCTCAGCGGCCGCCCCAGCCGCAAGCAGTGAGGAGCGGTTGATGGAGGCAGGCACCCGTGTGGCCTGCACCTCAGAGGGGATTTGAACGTGGCTCCGCTAGGGCTGGACACTCACACTGGGAGGCTGAAACCCGCCACTTCTGGTGGGTGTGGGTGAGAGTTGGGAGATTAGGGTCCCAGTCACCCCACCCTTCCCTTGCTGCAGGAGTCTTGCAGCCACAGATTTTCGTAGAAAGCGGAAATAAAAAAGGCGTGCAGAGGACTCCTCCACCAACCCCCAACCCAGATTTCCTATCACCCTGGAGTTAAATGTACATATACCAAAACCTCATGAACTGTGTCACACACGTTTGTGTGGTTGCAAAGCCAACAGGAGGCTAGAAGGCTTAGCTCGTCTCACAGCAAGGAGTAGAGATGGTGGGAAGGGAGGATCGTTGAAGCCAGGGCCCGGGGCCTGCTCTCGCAGCCGGGCTGGCTAGTGGGGAAGGCAGGCAGCACCGTTAGAGAGCGCTGAAGGTCTGATCTGATTTCCTCCGAAATGAGGTCAGATCGGCGCTTAGGCTCCCAGGTGTGCTGGGAAGGGAGGGGCAGCCCTGCAGCTACCCAGGGCCTGTCGGTCCTGAAACAGGCCAGTCACCCTTGGTCGGTCTCTGGCCAGGAAAGAAGGGGGAGAAAGACCCTTAAAAATGGGCATTGGGCGAGAAGGCAAACAAGATTCTTGAAAACCTGGTGACTGCCTGGAGAGGAGAACTGGGGACAGAGGTAGGAGGGAAACTGACTTTCTCCGCCTAGTCTTTTGTTTTCTTCATATTTCATTTTCAATAGCTAACAATTTGTGTGGCTCAAAATTCAAATAGTGATGCGGTGAAAAAGTCTCCATCCACTGTCCACCTCCGCCTTGAAGTTATCCTGCCAAGGCTGACAGATTTCCCTTTGGTGCTGTTTGAATTTTCACCTTTTACATATATAACTCATTTTCAAAAATTTTTGTTAAGCAAACAGCCCCCCCCCCAAAAAAAAAAAAAAGGGTTTGAAGGAATGAAAATGGGAAAGGATTTCCATTATGATAAGGGTCTGGGCAGGTTCTGGGTAGAGGCTGGGAAAGATGGGCCTTATACATGACTAAGAGACTGGACAACCACCTGGACCCGGGTCCAGCTGCCTTCTAAGCCGTGGGACCCTGGCAGAGTCCCTTCAGGCCCTCAGATGTGTTTCCTTTACAAAGGGAAGGGGGTGTGAATGGCTCAAGTTCCTTCCATCCCATCAATGCGCTCATACACCCAATACGTAGAAAGTCCCCTGCCACCATCAGGGGATATGAATCACAAGAATCCTCTCCGCCCAAAGGCGTGCCAGGGTCCAGGTTTGGACCAGACGCTCACCCCCGGGGAGGGGCAGGCAGTTCCCTAGGCTTGGGGAGTCTAAGCTTTGGGACTGTCCCAGGTGTCAGGGAGGAGAGTGACCTGGAGGCAGATAAGGCTCTCAAGAGGTACCCGACACTGTGTGCCCCGTGGGGCCCAGATACCCAAGCAGTGAGCAAGGGCGCGCCCCACTCCCCAGCCGCCCAGAGGAACTGGGAGCGTGAGTACCCGGGTGCGCTGCATTGGGTTGCCATGGGAACCGAATGCAGATTTCCCCCAATTGCTTTTTTATTTGCTCGACATTGTAATACATCTTATGCTGAGACTTGGGGTGGCGATGGGGGAAGGGGCGCCAGAAGCCCGCCTGCACCTGAACCACTGGGGAAGTTGGGGAGGCGCGTGCGGCAGTGGCGGGACAGGGCTCCGCAGACGTAGCGCCGGGTAAGGCCCAGGCCCGCCCGCCGGCGCTTGGTTTGTATGCAGGGCAGGGCCGGCCCGTCCGGGAGGGAGGCCCCCGCCCCAGCCCCGAGCCATTGAGCGCGCTCCTCGCCAGTTCTGCTCCGCTTCACGCAGCACACAGACCCCCCAACTGCACACAAAGGCAGCTGCCAGAGCCCGTGAAAAGTGATCAAATTATCAAGAACTTGACCTCACGGAGGGGCGAAGCTCCGGCAGCCCCCAAGCCGTATGCTAATGGCGCTCAGGGCTGACTCGTCGAATCGTTCGATAAAGGCTGCATTGTTAGCGGCGGGGCAGCCCCCTGCCCACCCCTTCGCTCCCCCCACCCCTACCCCCTACCGGCCCCAGTCTCTCTCCCAACGCATTTGCATCCCAAAATCCCCGTCCGCGGCTCGGGGAGAGGATTGTTCCAGCCTGATTTATGGGGTGAAGGAGAAGGCTGGCGTCCTCCCCACCAGCGACCCCTCTGCAACCCCAGCCCTCTCCCCTCCCCTAACCTGCTCCACTTTGGGGCTCCGCTTCGGCGCTGGGGGATGGGGTGGGGGCGGGAAAGAGGGGGAGAAGCGGGGAGCGGGCAAGTTCTCCCGGGGTACCCAAGTGTCCCGGAGACAGCGGAGGTCAGGTACCTGGTCCGCGCGCGGTCGCTCCGCCGGGCTGGAGTCCACTGGGCCGGGCTGGGCTCCTCCGGGCTCCTGTGGCTCGTGGGGGCCGGGGCGGCCGGCGGCGCGGGCGCTCGCACGCAGAAGTTGTGAGAGTCATTTCTACTTTCGGTTATCTAGCTTTATGACGGCTCTGTGGCACTCATACAGCTAGATAACCAAAGAGAGAAACGGGCCTCCCTTCGCCGCTGCCGCTGCCGCGCCGTGGCCCCACGTGCCGCTGCCCGCTGGGCGCGGGGACGAGGGCGGCCGCCGCTCCCGGAGCCCCCGGGCGCACGCCGAGAGCCAGAGGGGGCCGACAGACACGCAGACGCACGGACTCCCACCGCCGAGGCCGGCGGCCCCCACCCAGGTGCCGCCCTCCCTGCATCAGCCTCCTAGCGCTTCCCTCCCCGCTGCCCGGTTCTGCGCGTCCGGGCGCCCGCACCGACCGCCGGTCCGACGGCGTCCCGGGGCGCGCGGAGAGCGCCCGCGCCGCGCACCGCGCGCCCGGCGGCCTCGGGCGCACCGGCCGCCCCCAGCGCACTGGCCTGCCGGCCCTCCTCTCGCAGGCTAATCGCCCCGCGGGGAAGTGACGTCAGTCCGGGGCTCGGCCAATCACCAGCTCCCATTCAAATCCCAGCCCCCTTCCCGCTCTCCGCACCACCCGGCCTTACAATGGCCTCGGCGTTCACAGCTTCCCCTCCCGGGGGGTACGGGGGACGCACCCTCTGCCCTCCAAAGCGTGAGGTCTGCGCGCCTGGGGACGCACCGTCCGACCTTGGCCCCAAACTCCTCAGCCTTCCCCCAAGCTCCGGAGAGCCCAGCAGCCACCGCGGACCATCAGAGAGTTAGGGGCTCCAGTGACAAGGTTTGGGGACACGCGTGTTGGGGCGTGGAGGGGATCTCTCCAGGGTGAAGGAGCGCGCCCTTGGGAAGCTAGCAGTCGCGAGCAGGAGCCCTTCGCCTTTAACTTCCCTCTTCCTGTCCCTTGTCCTGTACCTTGAGTAGACTAGGCCCACAGAGGTTGACATTAGACAGGAATTAAGTGTTCCACTCTGCAGATGGGTGTCCTACCCACAGTGCCTGGCCTGCCAGGCCTGCCACCCCCCAGCCCCCGGCCCCGCCTCCCTACCAGCTGCTGGGTCTCTCCTTTCTCCAAGGATCTAGGAAGATTCAAGCGGTTGAGCCTGGGCCCTTGGAGATGCCTAGGCCGCATCTGGGATGCCGGTTACATTCTTGTTACACCGAAAAATGAAAGCAAAGAGCGGTGCCTCAGTCCTCCTTCTAGGGCCCTCACACACCTAGCCCACCACTGCCAGGAGATAACTGGGAAAGGTCCCACCCTGGACCCTCCTGAGTCTCCCAGTGGAGCCTGACAACACAGCTGTCCAGAGGTGGGTGGCCCATGGGCACCCCTTCTTGCTCACCCCAGATATTACCCCTTCCTCCTGAAACTCCAGCCTTGGGCCCTGGGATTCACCTTCCCAGCCCAGGCATCTCCTGGAGGCAAATAATTAAATATGAAAAATGCAGTATCTTTGCTCTCAGATGTGCTTAGAAACAGTTTTAGTCTAAGAGCTAGAGAGACATTCCCGAGCAGACCAGGGGGGTGTATTCCTGGCTCTCAGTGGTCAGTATCCAGGCTTTCTCTGTCCAGGGACTCCCATCCCCGCCCGCTGCAGTCTCATAGATCCTGTGAACAGCTTCCCACAAAAAGTCCAAGTTAATGCAGGAGGGCCGAACCACTCCCCACCAGGCAAATTCCCCTGGGAAGGATGTCGTGATTTTTCTAAATATATCATTCTCCCCTAAAAATGACACATTTTCATTTTGTCAAGTTGCTGATTTTGTCAAAAGCCTGTTGTCCATTGCTTGTACAAAGGTTTCTTCTATTTTCACCCTGACCCTACATCCAAGGTGGCCTGCACCCCACCCCCATGCCAGCCAGCAGGAGCCTGAGTTGTGCCAGACCTGGCATTTACATATCTCCTTCCAAATCCCATTTTGCAAACACATCCCTTTTTCCAGAAGGTGAATAAGAGCCAGGAGCAGCAACGTTGGAGAAACAGAGCGGCCAGCAGTCACCCAGGAGAAGGAACCACCTGAATTTGGGCCTGAGACAGTTAATTCCAAAGGACTATGGTAATTGGGAGGCGCCCCTGCTTCCCCTCTTCCTGCAGCTCCAGAAACCTGCACAGACCCCGCTTCTGGTGTGCAGAGGGCTTGGGAACAGCCTCCTGGTCCCCAGTCCCTGAGCCACAGAGGTGGGAAGGGTAGGACCGCAGAGGGAGGAAGGGGTGAGAAGCCAGTTCACCTGCCAGAGAGGGTGGGGGGAGAGGAGCTAGGGGAAGAGCGAGGAGGAAGGAGCCCTCGAGTGTGGTTCAGCCAGTGCTACACAAAATGTCTCCTCGGCGAGGCTCCCGGCTACAGTGGCGCTGGAGGCCTGGCAGGCACATCGAGGGGGTGGGGGCTCTGGGAGGAAAAATTCAAAGCTCGATTTGGATTTAGTTCAAACACCACCGCTGCTGGAAGCTACTGTCATCAGTGCCACATCTCTGCTGCCCTTTTTGGGAAACTGAGTCCCTCAGTAGGGAGCAAGTGAGGCTGGCTGGAGACTCCTAGGCCCTTGCTGGAGTGGCGCTGTCCAGAATCATCGGCGACCCTCTACCACCAGCCATCAGAGCACCATGCCCAGCAAGAGGGCCACACCTTTGAGGGCAGAGGCTGCCGAGAAGGGTCACTCTGGTGCTTGAGGACTGGCTTCAGTCTCCCCCTGGGAGCTGGTGGCTGGCCTGCACACACACACACACACACACACACACACACACACACACTCACACACGGCTCAGATGTAGCCCAGGAAATGGTCCAGGTTGGTGCCCGGCAGAGGCACAGCGGAGGGCGCAAGCCAACCCCAAGCCTGAGTGGGGAGAACGCTCTGGGCACTGGCTCCAAGCACCCCGATGTGCACCTGGGACTGTGTGCTCCAGCCTATATCAAGCCCTTGGCCTTGACCTACAGGCCCCAGCGCAGACTCTAAGATTGCAGAAAAGCTGGCACTAAATCTTTTAGCTGAGACCTAGGTACCTGCCGAGAACCACCAGTCAGCCATTCGTTCCAACCTTCTTTGACCTCCTCCCAGGGTCCTAAACCCCAGCTCTGGAGCACCAGCAGCTTCTAGGGGACAAGGAACCGTCCAGGGGAGCCCCAGGAGCAGGTGGCTCCTTTAGAGGAAACCTCCCTCCCAGGCACCGCCATCGAGTGCCAGATTCCATTTTTAATAGTCAAACCTCCACTGAGGACAGAAAAGCTCCTGCCCCCATAGCTGTCTACAGAAATGCCCGTCCTGTAGCCACACTCCACCCGCACAGGCAGAACACCCAAACAGCGGCCAGTGTGGGGCAGGGACGGGGGCCCGGCCGCACACGCGTGCACACACATACACGCACACAGTGCTTGTGCCACTGGCCGCCTGGGCTGCGTGGGCTCGGCTGGTTTTGGCCCGAGTTTCTGTTTCCGCGGTTACACAACTCGGAAGGGCCCTGAGGACATGCAAGTGCCTCCCTTTCCATGTCAGGACGCCTGAGTCAGGGGCAGCGGGCAGCACTTCTGATTCTGGCAAACCCCGACCTCTGCCCTGGCTCAGAAGCCCAGAGCAGCTGGGCTTGGTGTGCACTGGACCTTCAGCAGCAGCTCCAGCGCCTCTCCGCCCCTGTGGGCCTGAGCGAGGAGGCACTGGCTGCACTCACGACCCAGAGGGCTAACTCGGGGCCCTCTCCCCACTGCTCCCTCCCTTCTCCTCCTTGTGCCTACACTGCCAGCAAACCACTCTTCCTATTGTCTGGCTTCGGGAAGCCCAGCACTGCAGGCGCCCCAGGGGCTGCTTTCGTGCACACCGGTCCCATCTTCACACGTGGGCAGCTGAGCCCCCACTTCTGCCTCACTTTGCTCAGAAGCTGAGGCTTAAGCATACAGTGTGTGGGCTCCAGGAAACTGGTGCTGGGCAGAACCCCAAATGCCCTCCTCAAAAAAGCCTGGGGCCTCTGGGAGCTGGTCTACCCCTCAGGCTCCTGCAGGCCCCCTGTGGAACATTCTGCTGCCACCAGGGCCCTCCCAGCCTCCCCTCTGGCCTCTGTGCCTTGACTAAAAGGCAGACCCTCCACATCCATCCTCTCCCTCTCAGTCGTTAAAGAGCCCACTTCCTCCAGGATATTGGGGGGGGGGGGTGGCTTCAAATAGGGGCTCCCGTTCAGCCCCAGGCCCTCATTTCCCCAAGTCACTGAAGACTGTAGTTCCAGATGCTCCCAGTTCTCCATCCATCTGACCCCAGCCTCTCCCAGCTCTGCTTGCTCTCAGGCCCCTGGGGGCCAGCCTGCACCCTGCTCCCACCTTCTCCCAGAGGAGCCCCTGCCACAGTCTCAGGTCCCTGTCGTCAGGAGGCCTGTTCTGAGGCACAGAGTAGGAGCAGAGCAGAAAGGATTTTCAATGTCCCACGGGGGGAGGGGGTGGGGGGGTACGTGCCATAAATCTTACCCAGAGTGGGTGCTGTGTGTTGTAGTATTTCTTAAAATAGTTTTTCAGGGAGCCACTTTCTGGTTATTTTTTGTGGCGGAGGGGTTTGGAGGCAGGGGGATCCTGAAAGAGGCAGGGATGAGCCACTGGGCACTGCCTGAACCTCACTTCGGAAACATTCCCTCCTCCCTGCCAGCCGGGGTGCAGCCCACAACTTCCCTGGCGGCCCTCCCCTCTACACCCACAGTCCTCACCTCTGGGCGCGTCCCACTGCCCGCGACCCCCGACCTTGGCCTGGGGTCTGCTGGGGCGACGGGTCAGACCCTGGCGGCAGAACCCCGCTTTCCACCGGCTGCCCGAGCACACCCCTCACCCAGCCGGGCAGCTGCCCGCGCCGCCCAGCGGGCGAGCACTCCGCCCCAGCCCCCTCTGGCAGTCCAGCCCCCTCCCCGCCTCCGCCCTGCACGACTCGCCCGGCCCCACCGAGACGCGGCGGGAGAGGCACTCACGGACCAGGAAGGGGGCCGGGCCGGCGAGGCAGGGCGGGGGTGGGGCGACCGCGAGGACGGCGGCTCGGCTCGCGGCCCCCTGTTGGGCGCGTCCCCGGCGCAGGCCCGGCCGCGCCGCTCTCGGACGCCGGGCCCCGGCGGCGCACGGCGGGGAGCCGCGAGCGGCGGGCGCGGGGCGGCGGCGGCGGCGGCGGCGCGGGGTCCAGGCGGAGCGCGGCTTCGCGGGGCTCTGAGCGGCGCCCGGCGCCGCCGGCTCGGGCGGGCACGGCCCGCAGTGACGTCACGCGGCTCCCCCCGCCCCGCCCCGCCCCTCCCCGGACCCTGCGGAACGGCGGGGCGGAGGCGCGCGGCGAGGGGCGCGCAGCCCGGCGCCCGGCCGCCTTCGCCCGCGCCGCGGGCCTCCGAGCTTTGCCTGCGGAGTCGAGGCGCCGCTCGAGCCTCTGCGCCCCACGCGCCGGCAGGTTGGTCCGGAGCCGCCCGCCACCGGGGAGGTGGCGCGAGCAGCGCTTCGGAAGCCGCGCTGGCAGCTCCAGGCTCAGGGAGCCGGCTGCTTCGGGGAGAGGCGGCGCGGTGTGGTGGCGGGTGCCCTCCGTTTCATCTTTCCGCTTTCTCAGGTGGTGGCTCAGCTCAGCGCATCCGCGCTGGAGTGGCGGTCCCGGCCCCCGCGTGAGTCGCAATGGAAATGTTTAGCTCGGGGAGTGCCCGTTCGCACCCAGGGAGCGCTCCAGTCTGGGTTCTGCTTCTCCGCGACCCAGTGCCGCGCTCCCCGGCGTCGCGGGTCCGCGCCCGCGCTTGTGCACCTGCAAACTCCGCGAGCCGGTCGAGTGCGCCCAGAGCCGCTGTCCAAATGCTGAACTAGGCCTCCCGGGAGCCGGGCTCTTGGCGCCCAGCTCCCCACCGCTCGGGGCTGCCCTCTGGGGCGGGTGGGGGCCTCAGCGCCGAGGGCGGCACCGCGGAAAACTTTGGTGCCGGCGGACGTTCCCGAGAGCTCCCGGGGAGAAGGCGGGCGGTCTAGGGGAGCCGGGAGCCGGGAGGGCAAGCAGAGCGGCGCTCCTGGCCGGTCGCCCGCCACGCGGATGCTCCGTCTTCCCTGCGCGCCCGGCTGCTCGCCCCGGGTTCCCTCCGCCAGTGTTTCTCCCGCTGCCACAGCAGGGGAGGTCCCTCCGGCTGGACTTGTCGGCGGGTCTCACCATCCATCAAGGGCCAGACAGACAGGCCAAGTTCACGAGCAACGACGTTAACCCCTTGCAAACCGAGCACGTCCCACAGGAGGGGGCCGCCGCCGGCTGGGAGCGCGCCCAGAAGCCGTGGTAGCCAAGCTCCTTTCTTCTTTTCTGCTTTTTTCTTTCCTAAAAACGTACTCCGCGAAGAAGAGCTAGAAGGGTTTTTTTTTCTCCCCACCCCCAACGCATTTCCTCACCACCCGCCCACCCCCGCGTCATTTTATTTACTCTTTCTGCATCCATAACCTCTCCTAAATTCGTTTGATGCCCCTGTGACTGCTTTTCGAAATGTTTTTCCCTTCCATCATTTTGTGACAGTGTTTATGGTGGAAAAATCAGAAAGCTCAGAAAAATTAAAAATAATAATTAGCCTTAATTTGACACCCAGAGGCCTGGCTGTAAAAATAAAAGAATCTCATTAGCGGCATTTAGATTGCGGTGGTGGGGTGGGAGGAGGGGCACCCAGTCTTTCTAAGCTGGGTGGGGAAGGAAAAAGAAAAGCAAGTTTGGAGACAGGGTTCCGAGGAGGCGGTCTGTCCAGAGACACCCATGAGAGGAGGGCCAGACAGGCCCAGGTGCTGAGAGCATGCATTTAGGACCTCCACTGGGCATCAGGCCAGGGCACTCCCTGACTGCCCCCTCTACCCCCTTCTCACCTCCAAAGCCCAAGAGAAGCTGCTCTTAGCCTCCCAGGGCAGCCCAGCAGAGATGAACCTCGGGGCGGGGGTTGTCCCTCACCAGCGCAAAGGCTGGTTCTGCTGGGGAACCCCAGTCATGTGCTGGAGAAATTTCTCAGCCTTTCCTTGCGGCCTGGCAGACGCGAGCCACTCCCCCCCTCCCCTCATTTCCTATTGAATTCCCGCCGTCTGGTCGCTGGCGGGGACTCGGGCGACCTACCAACTTTTCCCCTGGGCATTTTCTCACCCCTCCACCCCCTGGCGCTTTCCTTTCTTCTCCCTGTGCTCTTTTTGAAAGGAGGCACCCAGGACCAGAACGTGTTCTGCAGTTTAACTACTTCCAAATTCTTTGTTTAGGTCACCCGGGGACTCCATTGTCCGCTATTGAGGGCCGGGGCGGGCGGGTGCGCCTCTGCCCGGCAGGCCTGAATCCATTAGGCCACCGCCCGGGCCCCTGCGGGCCATTGAGGCGCCCGGCGACCCACCGGCCCCGCCCCTTCTGCCGCCCCAGCCGGCGGCTGTCTTTTCGGATGCGCTGCGGGTCGGAGGCGTTGCGGGCCCATACCGGCTTATCTGGGTCTCACCCTGTCTGGGGGACTCCTCACCGGGCGGACTTGGTATGATTCTTACTCCCAGCCTGCAGCTTGTCAGGCCGGGTCCTGCCCACACGCTGCTATTTTGCCCGACCTGGTGGCAGCTTTTGAGGAGGCGTAACTCCGACTTCAGGGGTGAGGTGAGGGAAGTCAGAATCCTCCTGCGCCCCAGCTGCACTCCTACGGTCTGGTTTTCCCCTTCCCCTCTTTGGGGGGGTTCCCGACAGCCCCACCCCGCTCCCCGGTTAGCTCTAGCATCTCAGGAGTTGGGGGACTGAAAAGAGGAGTCCCGTTTTGGAGAAGTGCAGTCGTCGTGCCAGGCTTTTCCTGCGACCACCGCCCCACATTGCCCTCACAGGTCGACCCCAGCATGAAGACTCGGGCCAGGAAAGGACGCCCTGGCCCAGGGAGTGGCCGGCAGGCTCCCTGGATGCAGCTGTGTGTGTGGGGTGTCCTGGTCCAGACCCCTCAAGGCGCAAGGAGACAGCGCGTGGGTCCCCCGAAACTCAGCTCAGGGGTGAGTGCGGGGGCTGGTTCCCACGCCTTGGACACTGCGGAGCATCCAGCGAGCGTCCGCCGGGCCTCCTGGGGAGCGCATGCTCCCGCCAGAGAAGGGCCCAGGCTGGACGCAGCGTTGCACTGGAACCCGCCGAAGGACGCGGCGCGCGCGGCGACAGGGCCCCAGCAGACCCAGAACGCGTTCTCGTGACTCCGCGGGCACCACCGGGTCCCGTCTCGCTGCCCTCATCCTGCCCACCCCCCTCCACCCGGGAGGCTGGGGTCCCAGAGCTCAGGGAGAGCGTCGACGGCCAGCCCGAGAGGCGACTCGGGCTCGGTGCGGCCGGGCCTGTCCACTTGGAGGACGGCAGCGCGCTTCCCGGGAGGGGCCCGAGACGCCCGGGGGCGCCGCTGCGTACAGGCCCCGCAGGAGAGCGGGCGTCCTCCGCGGCCCCGTGCGGAGACGACCAGGCCCCGCCGCCGCCTGGAAGGAAAGCCGGAGACCGGGCCGGCGCGCCCGACGCCCCGCGCGAGCTGACGCGGTGCCGCCCGCCGTCCGGGGCGCAGCGGTGTCGGCCGGACGTGGGGCGGTGGCAGGGCGCGCAGCCCCAGCCGGTCTGACTGCGCCGAGTCTCCTTCGGGACACCGGGGCTCGCGAGGGTGTGTCTCCCAGGCTCCCTTCTCAAGTCCTCCTCCTGCCGTGCTCGGCACTTGTCCTGGGTCGGCCAGTGGGCAGTCGCGAGCCGCCGCTCCATCCCGGAGCGCGCTGTCCATCCCGGAGCGCGCTGTCCAGCTGCGCTCCCTGGCGGCCGCCCTGGGAGATGCAGGTCCCCGCCCGAGGCTGGAAAAGACGGAAACCGCAGGGCGTCGGCGTGATGCTTGGGTGTCTTGAAAGAGGGCAAAGGGATGGGGTAACCTAAGCAGAGCTCAAGCCACACTCAAGCTTTCCTCCAGTTCTTAGAGCCAAGCAGTGTTCCGTGTCCCCAGGGCAATGTCCGTCCTTCCTTCAAAGAAGGAAGAAAGGAAGAAGAGGAAGAAGCACCTTTTTATTTAGGTTTCTCATCCCAGCTCCTGGATCAACGACCAGGGCGTCCGGGCTGTACATGGTCTGCAACCCAACGTCTTAGCCCCTGAGCCACCAGGGTGCACCCTTTGTGCCTGCTGGGCCTCATAACCCGGAGAAACAAAGCCCCTTCTCACCAAGTCTGAGATCTCTGCTCCCAGAGTGAGTGGAGGGCAGATGTGCAGGCCTAGATTTGGGGAGCCCTGCGAGCCCCCACACACCCCCAGCGGCAGGAGCCCCTCTGCCTGCCCAGCGTTTGGCTGGGTTCTTGACACTCAGTCATTCAACAAACAGGTGCTGACCTCGTACTACCTGCCAGGTACTTTTGGGAGAAAACTCAGAGAGGTGAGTAACGCACTGAAAGTCGCACAGCCGGTAACTGCTGGAGCTGAGATTCCCCCAGTGGTGCGCCTCCCTGGCCGCCCCTCCTCTCTCACTTGTGCTTCCAGAGCCCCTAACTGCGTCCCGCCTCAGAGCTCAGCCCCCTCCAATCACACAGGCGGGCCCTTCTAGAATGTCTGTCTGAGCACATCCTGATGGCTCAGGCGCTAAGTTGGTGGGGAGGCCACAGACCTTGTAAAATCTAAAGACCTTCTCTGAGACCCAGGGTGGGGGGAACACCCCAAATAAATAAACAAATGAAAGTGCTTCTTCCCTTCCTTCCTTCCTTCAAAATACTTCTTCCTTCTTTCACTTTCTTCCTCTTAAAAAAAAGAAAATGTCCATCTGATCCTGTCTCCTCCTTGCTTAAAAATCCTTCAGTGGAGCCTTACTACTTTCAAGGTAAAGACCCAGGTTCCTCAGAGACTCACCCGGTCCCTCTGCAGCCTGACACCTGGCCCCCCCCCCATACGCTAGGGACACTCCCGCCATCCCAGGCCTCTCCCGCCCGGACCAGCCCAGTGACCGAACGCTCGGTCCCTCCTGAGCGCTGTGCCCTGGAGCCGGGGCTGTGCTCAGCCCCGGGGCAAGGGAAGCAAAAGTGGGGCCATGCGGGCAGACGAGTGGAGAGACCAGCAGAAAAAAAGCCAAAAGGGAGGGGCGGGTGGGAGAGAGAGAGACAGAGACAGACAGACAGACAGAGACAGAGAGCCACGCAGAGACTTCTCGCTGACCGGCTGGAGTCTAGTAATGCGTTTTCCTCCACCTGCTTTGAGTCGGCTCCTGTTCTCGGCCACTGCCCGTCCCTGACCCAGACTCCCTCCCGCCAAGCCTGGGCCCTCCGCAGCGCACCCTCCGCCTGGGCAGCACCTGGCTGCCCGAGGCCCCCTGGCACCTGTCAGGAAAGCACTTTCCAGCGCGCCTGCTGCAGGGCGCCAGCGTGTGGCCACCGCGACGAGCGCGCCCCTTCCATGCCACGCCCCCGACAGTTCCGAGCGCCTTGCTGATGAACCTCCAGGGCTTCAGGATTTGCGTGTTTCCCATGTTCGCAGAGCAAGGATGGGCTGGCAGTCGTGGCTCCTGTGTGGCTGTGCTGTGGCACACAACTCTGCCCGCCTGGGGACTGCAGCTCCTGCTCGGTCACCACCCAGTTTTGACAGCTCGTGGAGCAGCCACGTTCAGTGGCAGTTGTCCCCGGAGCCAGGGCTGCGGGGGACAGTGGCCCAGGCTGGGTACTGTCTACCCCCGGGGGGTGCCGTCCACGTGCGCCCTGGCCCTTCCTCCCAGGGGTGCGTATTGGGAGAGGGGGTGCACAGCACAGCCTTTAGGTGAGGAGAATGCTCTGTTGAGAAATATATCTGACCATGGGAGATCTTTTCCTTTTTTGGAAAGTGAAATTCTGCATGGTTTATACATGGCAACTACAACATCAGCGTGGAAAAAGATTTTCTTCTGAAGGGCCCGTGGGTAGGTCTCCATTCCCAGCGGTGTGAGCACACGGCTCGGGGAAGCGGGATGTGTGTGTCTGCTGAAAGGCGATAAAGGCAAAGTGCGGGTGCCCTGACGCTGCCCGCGTGTCCCCCAGGGGTGAGGCACAGAAGAGGACCCCAGATGGCTCCACGAGGGCGGAGGGTGAGAAGCAGGGCGGCGGAGCAGTGAGCGGTCATCAGCGTGGGCCTCTCCCGGGCTTCTCGCTTTGGCTGGCGGCTGGCTGTCTTGTGTCTCCGGTGTCTTTGCCCTCTGTGTCATGTCCTGGTCTTTTCTTCTAAGGGCTCCAGTCAAACTGGACTAGGGCCCACCCTCATGCCCTCATTTTAACTTAATTGCTTTTTTCCAGTCTGTCTGTAAGTCGCAGTCTGAGATACTGAGCATTAGGGTTTTTAAAAAGTGTTTATTGAGGTAACTCTGATTTACAAAATATAAGCTCATATGTTCTGGCTCCCCGTTCCTCGAATACCTGACAACACACCCTGCCACCACCTCATCATCAAAAGTCCTCCCCACTGTCCAGCGGACCCACCACCACTTTCTCCCACCCCCACCCCCACCCGTCCCTACTGGTGGCCTCAGTTCTGTTGTCAGTGTCCAATGGCTGGTTTTAAATTCGTTCCTGTGCTTTGTTTCTTTATAAACTAGACATGAGTGAGATCATCTGCTATTTGTCTTTTTCTTTCTGCCTTATTTCACTGAGCATCAAAGCCTCTAATTCTATCTACGTTGTTGCAAATTGCAGTATTTCATTTGGGGGGGGCTGTGTAGTATTCCCTTGTGCACAGAGACCACATCTTCTTCATCCGCTTGTCTGATGATGGGCACTTCAGGAGTATCAGTTATTGGTGATCGGAAATAATGCAGCAATAAACGTGGGACTGAGGGACAGGACTTGAGCAATGAGCAATGCATTTGGGCCACATCTCCCTGGAGACGCAGGCAGCTACGGACTGACGCGGGTCCCAGTGTCAGCTGTTTGGGAGGGATGCTCTGTCCTTTTGCAAGTCTCCCGTCTTGTCCCTCTCCGGGGCCAGCCAGGGGCCAGCCTGGGCACCGTCTTGGTCAAGCTAGAGAGGGTCATCAGGCCTGTCTCCCCAAAGATCTATTTCATCTGACTGGAACCTCTTCATTCCAGAGAGAGGCTGGTTCAGATCAGGGCAGTTTGGTGGCATGAAGCCGGGGCCACGCTCCCAGCAGCCTGTGCAGGTGGCGTCTGTGGGCGTCTGGGTCTCAATTAAATCAAAATGCAGCGCTGTCAGGGGCCCTGCTCACACATGAGTCATCTGCTGGCAGAGCCCACGGCCCTGCAGAAGCATGTGGAGGGAGGGAGGCCACGGAAGCAAGGAATCAATGGGAAACAGCCAAGCGGCCCAGGCAGTGAATGGGGCCTTGTGGCTCCGGAACAGGAGGCTTCTGTAGCGTCAGGAGAGAAAGACCAGCGCGTGAGCCACGCCGTATCCTGGGGACGCAAATGCGGCAAGTTATCCGGGGCATTTAGGAGACCTTGCAGTGCTGCTTTCTGGGTGCTGGACTCATGAAAGGTTTCGGTTCTCTCTCTCTCTTTAGAGAAAAGGAGCAGCAGGAATGAAGGCAAGTAGGCAGGCAGGAAGGAAGAGAGAGGGGGAAGAAGCCCTGTGTTTTACTTTGTTTTCATCTTGGCTGTTCCCCTGGGTCCTGGGATGTGAACCTGCGTATTTGGGATGTATGTGTCTGTGCCACCGAAGGACAGACCCAGTCTCTCCTCCACCAGGGTGCACTGAATTCTCCTCTTTTTACTGGAATGGCTGGCGCTGGCGAGAGCCAGTAGGGGCTGAGTGGGACTCAGTGTGGGGCAGCCTGGTGACCGGGACTCTGGTTCCCACAGACCCGGGACGCACGTGTGGAGCGCCTCACCAGGCGGGGTCCTCCTGGCCCTCAGTGTCCTTATTTCTAGAAGGGGGAGGCAGTGGCCTCAGAGGGGACACGTGATGACAGCCGAGGTGACAGGTGTCCGGTCCCTACACAGAGGAGGCGTCCGCCAGTGCCCTGGCCCTGCCGAGCTGGGGCCCAGCTGCAGGGCAGGAAACTGCAGGGCAGGACTGGAGGAGGCAGCCCAAGGCCTTCCATCTGCCAGCCTCCTGGGTCAGTGCCCCAACCCTGCTGGCACTGACAGGGTTGGTCTTGTGAGGCCAGTCTGGCTCTGATCTGGGGCAGGCCAGACCCTGCTGGCTCCAGGGACCCCATCCAACCCATCCAGCCCCTTTATGTGAACAGGGGAAGGCCGAGCACCTGGCGTCTTTGGCTCCAACTCCAGAAAGCAGATCCAAACCCACTTCGGCAGATACGCAGGAACGTGTGACTCCCAGAGCTATAGCAGGAAGGGGACAGCAGGCACCTGGTGTCATCAGGTCTTGGTGGCTCCCTTCTTCCTACAGGCCAGGCCACTCTTGCCACCCTCCAGACACAGTGACTCAGCTGAGACCTGACCCTCTTTTCTCCTACAGGGTAGAGACCTTAGGTGCAGACCCCGGAGGCTGCCCTTAGGGGTCCCTGTGGCCAGGATGGGGTCTGTGGCTCTTCGGGGACCCCTGTGGGTGCAGGGTGGGTGGCGAGCAGTGACAGTGATGTCCCCAGATGCGTCACAGTGACTTGAGTGCCCCCATGAGTGCCAGCTACGGAAGTGGGTACCGTGGGCAGGGAGAAAGCTTGTGCCGGGAGCCAGGTCCCCACTGGGCAGCAGACGACACCCGTCTGGGGTGCAAACATGGCAGTGCCGTCACGTCTGCTGGACGCTGGCTCCTGGAACATGGCCTCCATTTCTCCCCTCTGCTCTGTTCCCCATGAACCGCTGGGTAGAAGCCGAGACCCACATTTCCCAGACGTGCCACAGCACCGGCTTCCAGGTGTGACGTGTTTTTAAAGGAAAGATGCAGCAGGAACGAAGGTGAGTAGGGAGGCAGGGAGGCAGGAAGAGAGAGGGGAAGACCTATTGTTTCATTTCTATTTAGTTGTTCATACTGGTTGTTCTCTGGTCCCGGCGTGTGAACCCGGGTCTGAGATGTACGTGAACCGCGCTCCCCTGGAGGCGGCGGACGAAACCACTGCTCCGTGCTTGTGAGACGCACTCAGGAAAGAGTCGAGCTGCAGGGCCCGTCTTCCTCTGCCTGGGCGCAGGTCAGCCAGCGCTGGCTGGCGACTGCTGTCCCAGCCCGACTATGTCACGTCCAGTCTCTGGCTTCTGTGGTGACGGCAGCATTGGAAACAGCCTCTGTGGCCTCCTGGCCTCCAGAATCCGGCTCCAGGTCACAGCTGCAGTGGTGTGACCTTGAAGTACGTCCGTTAGTCCTTCTGACCATCTTTGTGCCTGAAATAACTGGTCAGTGTCCCAGTCCTGCCTGGACTCTGAATGCCATTGACTTCTGCACCAGGTCTGGACTGGGCCGGGCCCTGGGGACGTCAGAGAAACCGGGCCTGCCCTCGGGGAGCTCACGGTCTGTTGGGGGAAGCTCACCCATCTGGGTACTTGTGAGCTGAACCCCGGGGGACGGGGATCCCGGAGGGGCCTGCATCGGGTTGTTTCAGAGGACAGAGCCTTCCGGACGCTTGAATACGCGAAGACCCAGCTCTGAGATTAGGCGCCTACCGGCGCCGGAAGTCAGGCGGCCTCTTGGTGGGACCTCCAGAAACACTTCCAGGGCTGCTTCCAGCAGCAGGGCCCCTGCCACAGTGCGGCGCGTGGAGCAGCTGCCGCGCCGGCCCAGCCTGGGAGCTGGAGGGCCTGCCGCCTCACCACGCACTCTGGTGACCCTGGTCCCTCTCCAGGCTTCCTGAAGGGGGTGCACCTGGGACACTGGTCACCATCTAGTTTGGACCACGCCACCTGCTGGCCGCACCTCACCTCACTGACCTGGGCGCCCTCTCAAGCGGGCTGGGCTCCGGGGCCAGGCTGGGCGGCCAGAGTGCTGGGGCCGCGAGTGTGTGTGGAGCAGGGCCTGTGACCTCTGACCCCAGCAGATGCCCACTCGAGCCGCGTCCGGCTCTAGGCTCGGACAGCAATGACACAGCTATCCTTTGTCACTTGAAAGTCTTTCTGAAACGAAGCAGGGAGTCAACGAGTGACTAACCAGACCCGTCCAGACAGAATGGTACTTCACCATGACTGTCACGACTCCCAAGGACAAAAGGTGGACACTTTGCTTGAAGCCCCGATGCCAGGGTCAGGTTTTTAAGGACAGGTGCAGCAGGAATGAGGGCCAGCAGGCAGGCAGGAGGAGAGAAGAGGAGGAAGCATTTTGTTTTCGTTTAGCTGTTCATCTTGGTCGTGTGATGCAAACTGGGATCCTTGGGATGGAGTGGTCCGTGCCTGCCGAAGGCAGCGGACCAAACTACTGCTCCACCAGGGTGCACCCCATTTGTTATATTTTTTACGTAAAATTAAATGATTATGTTCGAGGCCCACTTAATGTATAAGTCATATATTACATCGTCACATATAGTTGTGTCTATTAAATTCTGACAAGTGAGAATTTTTGGTTTAAGGTAGATATCTATCGAGTTTTCTTGTAAAATGCTTGGCTGTGTCAGACACACCTCTGGCATCGAAAGTGACTGGAACTGAGGTGAAAAGAAGAAGGTTTGCAAACTACAAGCTGCAAAGCACTTTGCAAAGGTGAGCATTTTATAGGCAGCTTCATCTCAGCGCTATTTAGCGAAAGGCATGAAGAAACGAAGAGCTCAATTATTTGTTCACCAATATTTAATAAGCACGCAGGGCTCTTTCCATCTCACGGGCAGAGAGGACAACCCAAGTGAGCTGAAAGCAAAGCGGGCTTTGCTGCTGGAGTCTGGACACTGACCGGCTCTGGCAGGCGAGAGGAGGGCCTTGGGTGGCTGCCTGAGGGGCTCAGCTTCCAGAAGCCCCTTCCCTGTGCGAGGGACCGAGTCTGCTCCTGTCCCCCCGGAGGGACGACTGGCTTTAGGAATAGCACGTCTGCCTCTGTGCCAGGCCCCATGCCAGGGACGGAAACACATGGGGCATGTTCTCTTCCTGCCAGCAAGTATCTCATCCACAAAGATGATGCTTTGCATTCTGTCAACCCCCTTTCCCTGTCCTTAAACTGCACAGCTGACATAACCCGTGTCCCGCTGAAGCAGGGTGTCATTTTGAGAACTGTCTACGCCTGTCCTCAGACGGCATGTGCCCACCGACCCCACATGTGGCCGAGACCCAGCAGGAACTGTCCCTGCGGGAGCCCTTCCTCTCCATGGGTTCCCCCCAGAACATCTCAAGAGGGTCAGAGCCTCCTGCCCGAGGGCGGGTCTGGTCGGTGCTCACAGGCAGCCCGGGCTTCGGGGGGACGGGTGCTGACGCGGGGTCACGGCTCCCATTTTCATGCAGGTGCTCCGTGTGGGAGCTGCCGTCAGGTCTGTGCAAAGCTCCCCTCTGTGGCTCGGGTGGCTGAGGCGCAGGCTATGAAAGCTGCGGACCCAGTTTGGACACACAGGACCACGAGTGGCAAAAAAAGGAAAGAAAACATAAGTACAAAGTAAAGAAAGGAAAAGGTATATCTTTGTGGTTCAGCGGCTAAGGTGCAGGCAGTGTAAAGTCCAAGGGTCTGGGTTCAAGACCCGGGGCTGGGGGCGCGAGCAACAACGCAAGCGGCAGCACTCACTGCGTCCTCGCCCCTCTGCGGGGTTGGGGACACCACGCCGGGTCCTGCAGACGAAGAAACAAATGAACCACGTAGTAAAGGAGACTGGTTCAAAGACGCCCCTCCCGCTGCCCCCGCAGTCGGCTTGCTCAGCCCCCCGGGACCCGTGACGACAGGGAGGCACATGCAGCTGGTACCTCCGCCTGGGGTCTGACCCAGTCACTCCCAGTCACTCCGACCACGTGAGCCTGTGGCCAACACCCGCCTCCCGCCCCTGACACAGGCTTTCTGTGTCCCCAAACTGACTTTCTTGCCCATGGAGACCTTGGGGGCCTGGCAGAGAGGCCTGGTGTTTCCGGAATCACACGACTGGGCTCTGCTCCGGCCCAGGACTCACGGTGTGACTTGGATAAGTGAGTCGACCTCACCCTTGTTGGGGAGCCATTCCTTCTCCTCTAAAACAGAATCACCCTAAAACCTACCTACAGAATCACCCTAAAACCTACCTACCAAGGGCGGCACCGGGGTGACTTGGACTTGGCAGCTCTTGAAAAGGACGAACAGTGACGTTTCTCTCCCGGCAGAAACTGTGGCCGTGGCCTTGGTAACACGTCGGCTAACGGTCACCGGGAAGCCAGCTCACTGGGGGACCCTGGGGAGCAAGCTGTGACCAGAGTCCCTTAGTCAGCAGCAGAGTCTGCAGCACCGAGTCCCCAGTACCGCCCAGGGCCTGGCACACAACCGCAGGCCATCGGTGCTGGTGGTGGTGTGCTTCGGCACACCTCCCGGGTTCGAGCCCCAGCTTCCCCACTTACCAGACGTCGGGCTCTGGGCTCATGTCACCCCTCTGTGCCTCAGCTTGTCATCAGAAGGAGAACAGCAGCCCCTCCACCCCGGGGCAGTGTGAGGATTCATTGCAGTCATGACCAGACTCCAGAGCAGAGCTGACAGTGAGACCTGGCCAGCCCCCAAGGGTGCCGACAGCCTTGGCAGGGCCGCGGGCTTGGGAAATGGCGTGTTTGCCTCAGACGGGCCTGGTGAACTTTGTCTCACGCTGCTCCATGGGAGGACAGGAGGGGGATGGCAGGGAAATGTGTCTGGTTTCTCCAGTACTACCAGCAGGGACAGGTCTTTCTAGAAGGATGTGTGGGAGCTCTCAGGAAAGGAGGGAGGGAGTGGAGGGGCCGGACTTGGATTCCTGGCCACTCTGAGGGAAGGGCTCCTGCCCCGGGGCCCTCCTGCATGGGGTCAGCGCTGATCACGTTGGTCCTTGCACAGATTCCAGGAGCAGGCACTGAAGGCCCCATGAGAGGGGCAGCATCTTGGTGGCCCTTTCCTGGCACTGACCCTTCCTGCCGCGGGTGCCAGGCAGGCCCCACAACGCCCTCCCTTCTGGAAGTGATGTTCTCTTAGATCGGGGCTTCTTTTAATTTTCTTCAACTTTCATTCACTCATTTATTTAATGAAAGAATGAAGGCAAGTAGGCACGGCTGGGGGAGAATCGACTGCATTTTAGTCGTTCCTGTTGGTTGTTTTCCCGGCCCCGCACGCACATCTGCACTGTGACCCAGCCCTCGGGCTTTACGTGGTCTACGCCCCAGCAGCCGGCTTAGTGCCTGAGCCACCGGAGTGCACCTGAGGGCGATGTTTTTAAGTGTATAAAGCACGTAGGATTACAAAGGGGGAAAAAACCCAAAAACATTGATATAGCAGAACAAACAAATAAGTAATTAAAGAAATATATTTGGAAAAACTCACTGAAAAACGAATTCCAGAAGAATGTCACTTTGGAGTACAGATGAGTGTAAACAATATTTTGGAAAACGTGCAGCAACTGTGCTGTGCTATGAAAGCATCTGTGGTTGCTAACACCCCCAGGGCTGCTGCCTCGCCTCATAATGGGAGGAAATGCTGAACTTCAGTGGGAGGTTAGAAGAAATAATGAGGATGCTTTCCCCATCAGGGATTCTCTGATTTAAGCACAGAGCCTCTCTTCTCAGTATTTTGTAAAAATGTTAATGGTAGAGTTAAGTGCAAAAATCAGATAATATGCAGGGAATGTGCAGGTAAAAAGTAAAACAACCAGAAAAGTGTGTATATTAAGTACGCCCAAAACAGCATCTGAAGAAGGTCCTTAAAAATCAAGAGAAGGGAACTCTGGAAGGTTCAAGGCTTGATGTCCCGGTACTAGTTCGCAAGCCTGGGGGGTGGCCTTTCTGCCTTTCAGTGACAGGGCCCCAAAGGGGGTTAGAGGTTAGCAGGGCAGAAAAGTGGGCTCACCTGGGCGTCTCTGCACCCCACTCCTGAAAAATGCCCAAGTCAATGCCCCAGGTTAGTTCCTGGCATCTTGGCACACACAGGGCCGGAAGGTAGGAGCCGACTTCAGAGAGGCCTGAATTCTGTTCCTCGTCAGCTGCCGTCTCAGGCTGGACTCCAGCCCCTCGGAGACCCCACCTAGTTCTCCACCTGGGCTTGTTCTGCTTGACACTCGACAATTACCAGCCAGGGAGCCGCAGGGCAGAGCTGTGGAGGCACCTGAAGCAGGAATGAATAAGGACAAGGAACGCTCCCTCCTTCCCACCGTCTCGGAAGAAAAAGAGGAACCGATGTAACCTACGCCGTGGTGGCCATAGTTAATAACACCGAATTGCATATTTAAAAGTAGCTAAGAGAGTAGAACTTAAAGGCTTGCAAAACAAGAGAAAATCCCTTTTCGTAATTACGGGGTCGAACGCTAACTAGGTTCACGTGACCACGTTCTAACTAAACAGGGGCAGCTGTGGGTGAACCGGCTTCCTTGTCTGCGGTTTCCACGTATCAGTGATTTTAAACGTGCGTTTTCGCGCAGGCTACTCCTCCACCTGCTGCACCTGAACGTGACACAACTGCGCTCCGCACCTGGGGCGTGGGCACCAGCAAACAGAAGGACTTACTGGAGTCAACGCGTTGAAAGCAGAAAGTTCTCGGCCTTCCAAACCTAAAAGGGCTGCGGCGTCGTTTTCAAGGGAAAGTAAAAGTTTTGGGTATCCCCCTCGTGCGACCGCGGCAGGACTCGAACCTGCAATCTTCTGATCCGAAGTCAGACGCCTTATCCATTAGGCCACGCGGCCTCCCAGTAGGAGAAGCTTCTTGTACGACCTGAAGAGTCGTATCACCGCCTACGGCCCGCGCAGGACGAGTCCATTCGCCCCGGAGCAGGGGTGGCGGGACCTCGGCCCCCGGAGTTCCGCCGGAGGTCCCGCCCGGAAGTCCCCCTTCCCCCCCGCGGATGGGCCGGTCCCCTCGCGGCCCCGCTATTGGTCGCGCCGGGAGGCTCCGCCCGCCTGTCGGGCAGCCGCGGGACGGCGCGCGGCGCAGACGGGAAGTCGCGGCTGCCAGCGAGGCGGACCGGCCGGTGGAGGCCGCACGCCGCCCCGAGGCTGCGTAGGCCGCGCGGAGGGGCAGGCCGCGGTGCCGGCCGGAGCCGGGCGGCCGCGACGGGCCGCGGACCGAGGTTTCCGGCGGGCTCGCGGGTGGCGGCCGGGCGCCTGCGCGCCCCGGACGGAGCGCGCCGGGCAGGGCGGAGACTGGTCCCGGGCGCGGCGCGGCCGTCCCGCAGGGCCCGCGGGTGGCGGCGCGGGCGTGGGAGGGCCCAGGGCGGCGTCTCCGCCACCGCTTCGAACCCCGGCGCCGCCCGCGCAGCGCTAGGCCTTCGGCCGCGCTCGGGGCAGCCACCCGGCCGAGCGCCGGGGCGCGACGCTGCGCCCTGTGTCCCCGGCCAGCAGCGCCGTGTGACAGGTGGACCCCGCAGCCCCGTTTCACGGAGGGTCGGGGCCTAGGAGCTCCCCAAGGTCACGCCGCTCCGAAGAGCCGGAGCCGGGCTTCAAACCCTCGGCGTCCGGGCCCGCTGCGCGCTCTAAGCCGCCGCTGCAGCCTCCCCGCGGTGGCGGCGACCCCGCGGAGCCTGTTCTCTCGGGAGAGGTGCTGGTGCCGCACCGGGTGGAGGCCGCAGTGAGACTCCGCGCCCGGGGCGCCGGGGGCCCCGGGGGCGCCGCCCGCGACGCAGTGAGCGCCCAGGGCGCGCCGGCTGCCGCCGTGACACGTCGTAGCGCCCGCGATAAATAACACATGGTGTCCTCTGTCTCCTTTAGGACCTGGAGAGCGAGGCAGGCATGGTCAGACGGAGCTCGCTGACCAGAAGACAGAGACAGGACGTGCTGCTCTCCAAGATTTTCCGCCAGTAAAAGCAGCCAAACTGGAGCCCAAGGCCAGGTGTCCTGACGCCCAGCGGGGGGCTCCCGGCACCGACCATGAGTCGCCTGCTCTGGAAGAAGGTGGTGGCCAGCGCCACCGTCGGGCCAGGGCCGGGCCCAGCTCCGGGGCGCTGGGTCTCCAGCTCCGGCCCCGGCCCCACCGACGGGCCCGCGCCGCCGCCGCCGCCGCCGCCAGTGCAGCCCTCGGAGGGCGAGCAGCCGCGCTACAACCCCCTGCACATTCAGATGCTCTCCAGAGAGCTTCACCAGCAAATCTTCGGGCCCGGCGGGGCGGCGGCCGGCGAGGCCGCGGTGCGCCGCAGCGTCGAGCACCTGCAGAAGCACGGGCTCTGGGGGCAGCCGGCCGCACCGCTGCCCGACGTGCAGCTGCGCCTGCCGCCGCTCCACGGGGGCGACCTGGAGCAGCACTTCCGCCTGCTGGCGCAGAAGCAGAGCCTGCCCTACCTGGAGGCGGCCCACTCGCTCTTGCAGGCCCGGCCGCCCGCCAGGCCCCCGAGCTGGGCCTGGGCGGAGGGCTGGACCCGGTACGGCCCCGCGGGGGAGGCCGTACCCGTGGCCATCCCCGAGGAGCAGGCCCTGGTGTTCGACGTGGAGGTCTGCTTGGCAGAGGGAACTTGCCCCACGCTGGCGGTGGCCATATCCCCCTCGGCCTGGTAAGCAGCGGGGGCGGCGCGGGTGCTTCGTTTAGTGAGCATTTACTGAGTGCCAGACTTGTGTCCGGTGGGCAGCTAGACCGCGGACCCAGCGGGGAACTAAAATCGGCTCCTGGCTGGTGGGAAGATCGATGTACTGGAAGCAAACCCCCAGCTGCTGTCAGGTGGCTGTAGGTCTTTAGTGCGGACTCAGGAGGGTGGTTCTTGGGAGGGAGGGGAGACCACTTGAGGTCCTTGATTTGGTGCCTCTGCCTGCCTGGCCCCTCAGAGCTTTCTGAGAAGTTTGTCTAAGACATTTGAATCTGTGTTTATTTGGGGACTCCTGGTTATTTGGGTCCCTGTTGACATTGAGCCTCCCACCCTTTCCCTTAGATGCCAGACCAGGGCGCCCCAGCACCCCAGAGGCGGCTCCCCGCCAGCCTCCTAAACAGTCATTCTGGTCTCGGGGTGCATCCCATCTCTCTTCTTTTACATAACTTTTAAGTGCTACCAAGTTCCTTTCTCCGACAGTGATGGTGGTACTGTGTCTCCCCTCTTTCATTGTCATTGCAGGCTTAAAATACTATTTACAACCTTAATGCTGTCAGGCCTGGCCAGCAAGAAGTGGGCAGTTTCTTTATGCTGCGAGCGTTAAATACGCTGTTGAAAATGCTGAAAGCCTGGCCGAGTAGATGGCTAGGGACGCGCGGATGAGAAGTGACCGGGCATCCCGCACTGGTTCGGCCCCAGTCAGGGAGAGGCTCTCGGCTGGCGGCCACCCTGGGTCCCAGCGGAGGCGTCTTGTCACCATTCAGGGGTCCGCGGGCAGTGGTGGGACAGGGATTCAGAAGCGGAGATCGAGAGACCTGGCTTCGGCTTCTTGGTCCTTGTGGCCAGTTTACCTGACCTTTCCTCTGCCACCTCCTCTCATCCTCGTGCCATCCTTACTGTGTGCCACGGGCTTTGCTTAGTTGTCCTGGTGGCAGATGTCGCTGCTGAGATCAGGCTCATTGTGTGGTGGGAGCCAGAGGGGCCCTGCTAGCAGTCCCCTTAACCTGGGCACGTCCCTGGCCCGGCCGCTCAGGTGCCCGAGCAGCCTGCAGGGTGCTGCTCATGGGGCTGGGCACCGGGCAGAGTGACGGGAAGTGCAGCGTCCACGGCCTGTGCTGACTCCGGCCTGCTGCCTTTTTGTCTCGACAAAGTCGTGGAGGCGATAAGTTCTCATGCGCAGCCGCAGATCCGGCTTTTTAGCACAGCCAGTCCTTCCTCGCACGGTCGCTGCGTCACGTGCTGAACTGAAAGGGGCGCCTGGAGTGAGCTCGAGCACCTCTTCTCGCTGGTCTCCCCTCCCCGAAGAAGCTAGTGGACTGTGTGTGGGGCGGAGGGCCCGCTCCTCGAGGGCTCTGGGGACGCCTTCACTGCCAAGGGGGCCCCATCGCTCAACTGGGTGCTGAGTGGCCTTGACCCTTTGGCCCGATCCGCGGTTCGCAGGCTCCTGTGCACCGAGCCTCATGGGGCTTGAGCCAAGCTGGCCGCCTCCTGCCTGAGTGCCAGGCCCTCTGCACGTCCGAGGTCCTCTCCGTCCTCAGAGGCCCCAGATGCCCGCTGACTCCGTGCACGTGTGTAGCTTTGTCACTCACTCGAAAAAACTGCCACTTGAGGTTCTATTAGAATCGCCCCTCTCTGTCCCCAGCACTTTGAACGCTTGTTTTGTGCTCACAGGCGTGAGGGCGACCCTTGGTGACACGCTCAGAGCCTGGCACAGGCCGGGTGGCACTGGCTGGCCTGCTGCTCTGTGCCCGGGAGACGTGCCTGCAGGACAAGCGGCAGTGCCGCCACGTCTCCCTGGATCCCCTCCCCAATATCCCTGTCGGTGTCCCCGCGTGGGTGCAGGCCGGGTGCGGGGGGCGCGCCGAGGCCTGCAGCCGCCTGCTGACCCGCACCCCGGCCCCAGGTATTCCTGGTGCAGCCGGCGGCTGGTGGAAGAGCGCTACTCCTGGACCAGCCGGCTGTCGCCGGCTGACCTCATTCCTCTGGAGCTGCCTGGCGGCGGCCCCGCCCAGCAACTGCAGGAGCAGCTGGTCGTGGGCCACAACGTGTGCTTTGACCGCGCCCACATCAGGGAGCAGTACCTGATCCAGGTAAGCGCCGCCGGGGGTGATAGGAGACCTGTCTCCCGGTGGTCTGCACGCTGTCCACCAGCCCTGCCTCTGCCCTGTGCCCGCTCCGCTGTGTTGCCCCCGAGACCTGCCTTTGAGAGCTGGCATGGGTCTCTGGGTGGGGCTGGCGCCCCACCTCCACCCCCACGAGCAGTGTGAGTCCCTGGGGCGTCCTCTGTCTGAAGAGGGAGGCGAGGCCCTGGAGGCGGCCTCCCAGGGGCCTTAGGAAGAGGAGGGACCTACGCCACGTCCGGGTAGGGTGGTCGTTGCGTGAGTGTCCCCGTCGCCGCAGGAGAAAGGCAGCGGGCGGGCAGGCGGGCGAGAGCAGGCGGGCGAGAGCAGGCGCAGCTGTGGCCGAGGGAGGGAGGGAGGGAGGGCGGCTCAGGCAGCCTTGCCGGCTTGCCCAGGCCCTGCGCTTGGGAGGGCAGGGCTGCGGCCGAGCCTGCTCCCCCGGAGGCCTGGTTTTGGCCTCTGTGCCGGGTGCCCTCAGCTGTTGCTGGATGCTGGCTTGGAGCCAGGCCTGCCCCTCAAGGGTGGCGGGGCCTGTGTAGGGCCAAGCAAGCACGAAGGGGGTTGTCTTCGGGGGGGCTGTGTGAAGAGACGGAAGGCTGGCGGTGGGCTCCACGGAGCAGGGCAGGCGGGCCCTCAGCCGTGGCCTCCGATCAGGGCTCCCGCATGCGCTTCCTGGACACGATGAGCATGCACATGGCCATCTCGGGGCTGAGCAGCTTCCAGCGCAGCTTGTGGATCGCTGCCAGGCAGGGCAGGCGCCCGACCCGGACCCCCGCCCGGCGAAGCCAGAAGTCCCAGGACAAAGCCAAGGGCCCCGCAGTGAGCACACCCAGGGGCTGGGGGGCCTTGGTGGGGTTGTGCCCGGGAGCCCCTCACCAGCCTGCCTATCAGCTGAGGGCCAAGCTAACCCCCAGGGCCTCGCTCTGGCCCCCAGATCTCAACGTGGGACTGGCTGGACATCAGCAGCATCAACAACCTGGCCGATGTGCACAGCCTCTACGTGGGGGGGCCTCCCTTGGAGAAGGAGCCGCGTGAGCTGTTTGTCAAGGGTCGCATGCAGGACATCCGCGAGAACTTCCAGGTGGGCGCAGGGAGGGGCTGTGGGGGCCGGGTGACCCGGAGTCGGGGTCCAACTGCAGAGCTGACCCTGAGGCCTGGCGTGGTAGTGGGACGGCTGCCCACCCAGCGCCCTCCTGTCCCCTGTGCCAGGGCCTGATGCAATACTGCGCCCAGGACGTGTGGGCCACCTACCAGGTTTTCCAGCAGCAGCTGCCGCTCTTCTTGGAAAGGTGAGGGCCCGTGGGAGGCCCGTGCCCGCGGGAGGCCCGTGCCCACGTCACACAGGTGGTGCCGGCTCTCCCTCAGCTGGGGCCTCCTCGTCTGTACTGACAGCCGTTGGGCCTGGGCCTGGTGTCTCTGTGTCCCGGAGTCCTGAGCAGACCTGAGCCAGGGGTTTCACTGCATAACCTGATCAGCGTCCTGGTTCAAACCTGGCTGTCGCATCCTGCTCCATGGCCGGGCAAGTCCGTGGCTTCTCTGAGCTGCAGGGCGCTCGTCTGTGGAGCCTAACAGACACGGAGGCTGTGTGCCGTCTCCTGTCTTGGGCTTCGGCACCAGGCCAGCACACGTTGGGGGTCACTTCATTGTTGTGATTGGCCATCCCTCCGGGTAACGCCCCTGAACGTGGGATGAAGTGGCTTCTGTCTTAAAGATGAAGGAAAGAGCTCACAGAGGGCAACTGACATACCTGGGGTCTCAGAGGTGGTGGAGCGGGGATCAGGACCTGTCTGATTCGGACTGTGCCGTGGGTGCTTCGGGCCTGTGGTCATTCATGGTAGCCCGGTGTTTGCCCCAGGTGTCCCCACCCGGTCACCCTGGCTGGTATGCTGGAGATGGGCGTCTCCTACCTGCCTGTCAACCAGAACTGGGAGCGTTACCTGGAGGAGGCACAGGGCACGTACGAGGAACTCCAGCGGGAGATGAAGAAATCGCTAATGGACCTGGCCAATGATGCCTGCCAGCTGCTCGCTGGGGACAGGTAGCTGACCTTGGGCTTGCTGGGGATGGATGGGATTGGCAGGGGCCTTAGCTCTGCCCTGGTGAACTGGCTCTGCAGGTACAAAGAAGACCCCTGGCTCTGGGACCTGGAGTGGGACCTGCAGGAGTTTAAGCAGAAGAAGGCAAAGAAGGGGACAAAGAAGGAGCCAGCCGCAGCCCCCCAGCCGCCTGTTGAGGGGGCAGGGAGCCCTGGGGCCACTGAGGATCAGGAAGGTGGGGCAGGTGGACTTGAGTGGTTGCTGCAGCCGTCCAGTGTTTTCTGAGACCGTCCTGGTTCTAATTGTCCTCCCCCCTGTGCAGACCCCGGGCCCCCCAGCGAGGCAGAGGAGCTTCAGCAAGCCGTCTCGGCCCGCACCTGCCTGGAGCAGCTGAAGGGGACCACAGAGCGCCTGCCCAAGCGGCCCCAGCACCTTCCTGGACACCCAGGGTGAGCCCCTTTCCAGAATGTCCAGTCTGCCCCTGTTCGGCGGTCCCAATATGGGGCGTGTGCTTCCGGCCTCTGTCGCCTCTGCCGCCTTCAGTCCCCCGGTCAGCAGCTCGCCCTGACCCTGACTGGGCTCCTTCCTGCAGAGCTGGAGTGCCAGCTGCCTGGGGGCCTCCTTTGCAGCCGCGGCCCCCGGCCAGTGCCCTGGGGTTCTCCCCACGAGGAGCCACGGGCAGTGTCGAGGCGGTGTCTTACTGCCTGGGGCTCTGGGGGCTTCCTAGACAGGGGGACCCTCTCTAGGCCTCCTGACCGGCAGAGGAGGAAACAGGTAGCTGGAGGGACACCAGCTGGCCCCTGCACTTGGTTGGCCCGAGCGTGGGTGCTCCTTGCGTGTGTCCAGCTGCCTCTCTCGCGGGCCCCGTGTGGGCCCTGGCGAGCAGCGGGTGAGGACGGGCCTGCTCTGTGATACTGCCTCTCACTGTGACCACAGGTGGTACCGCAAGCTCTGCCCCCGGCTCGAGGACCCTGTGTGGGCCCCAGGCCCCAGCCTCCTCAGCCTGCAGATGCGGGTCACCCCCAAATTGATGGCACTGACCTGGGATGGCTTCCCACTGCACTACTCGGAGCGGCATGGCTGGGGGTACCTGGTGCCCGGGCGGCGGGACAACCTGCCGAAGGTGCCAGCGGGCACAGACCCAGCATCAGCTGCGCTGGCCTGCCCCCACAGGTGTGACTCTGGCTTGGGGTGGCCTGGCCTTTCGTCCTTCTTGAAAGGAGCCATGCCCATTGGCCTCCTGGCCATGGGTCTGCGACTCTGGGTCAGTCTTTGTTCCATGGCCGCCCTTTCCGGCAGCCCCGGCCTGGCAGCACAGCTGCCCAGGAGATGGGCCTGGGCCTGCCTTCTCTGTGGTTAAGTTCCTGAGCGCAAATTAGGTCGTGTCGAAAGGCCATTTCAGGTGTGCCTCACTGGTCCCCAGGCAGTCCCAGGACAGGAAGTGTCCCCTTTTGGGTTACTGCAGGCCGTCAGGAGGCACTTGACTTTGAGAGCAGACCTTGAGCTTGTGACCATAGGTGCTGGGAGAAGCATGGCTCTGGAGGGGCCCAGAATCGAGATCTGGTCCACAGGCAGCTTGACCTGTGTCACCGGGACCTCTGGACACGAGGCTCTGAGTTGCCCTTAGTCCTCTGAGGGTGTGAGCAGACAGGAGCCACCAGGGTGGGCCTGGGCCGGGCTCCCCGCGGCTCTGCTCCCAGACCGTGTTGGGAGGCAGTGGATCTGTGCAGGAGGTGCTCCCATTTGAGCCAGAAGCTCTTGAACGCAGCCTGCCACCAGCACGGTCATTTTCGATGTTGCTAGCATGAAAGCCCGGGAAGCGCTTGTCGGCATCTGTCTCGGAGCTGCCTGCGGGGACTGGCGGGGGTGGCGGAAGGCCCGGAGCGGCCCCGTAACCGGAGGCTGCGCTGCTGTTCCCTGCCCAGAGCCATCGCGTCGCTGTGCAGGAAGCACAGTCTTGAACAGGGGAGGCAGCAGCTGGAGCGGCAGGAGGCAGGCCTGGCTGAGGACTTCCTGCTCGGCGACAGCAGCGCCCTGTGGCAGACGGTGAGGGTGGCCTCTGACTGGACCAGCTCTGATGGGTGGGGGCTCTTCCCTCCAGCCCTGGGCAACCTTCGGGGCGGGGTGGGGCAGGGCACGCCACGCAGGTGCTGGCGCTCCACCTGCTCCAGCCTCCGGGCCTGTTCACTCTGGTCCCTGGGCCCCTGCAGGTGGAAGAGCTGGGCTGCCTCGATGTGGAGGCCGCGGCCACGACACAGAACTCGTGCACGGCAGTGCAGACCGGACCCCCGGCTCTGGTGAGCAGGGTGCTGGGCGGCAGGGCCCTCTAACCCAGATAGCTTTTTCTGCCGAGTGTCGTCGTGGGGTTGGGAGATGCTTCCCTGCCCTTGGGTGGCCCCATACTCGGAGGCCGAGGAGGAAGCCGAGCCTGGTGGCCGCCCTGCCCCTTCCCGCTCACCACCTCTCCATTTCAGGCCCTTTTCCCACCCTCCCATGGCCCTCGCTAAATGCAGGTGCTGGAGCAGGGCCTGACCTAGGTGTGTGGCCCCCACAGACTGCCGCGGGGGGCCCCACGGCCAGCCAGCCAGCCTCCCACCACGGGAACGGCCCTTACGGTGATGTGGACGTCCCCGGCTGCTGGTTCTTCAAGCTGCCACACAAGGTGTGTCCCGGCTGTGCCTGGCCTCTGGCACACAGCCGTCTGTTTCCTTCTGAAAGTTGAGGGCGAGGGGCCTGGTGTGGGCTTGCCAGGCATCTGGCACCAGGTCAGTCCATGATGGGCTCTGGTGGCTGATGCTGAGTGCCGGCCGCTCGTACCTGTCTACCTGCTCGTGTGCGGGGACAGTCACCTTGCCTGACTGTTCTGGGGTCTGCTCAGTGTGGGAGGGCACAGGGCCTGGCTTCCCACCAGTGTGCCATCTGCCTCCAGCCCTGTGCCCTTGCCCCCCAGGATGGTAACAGCTACAATGTGGGCAGCCCCTTCGCCAAGGACTTTCTGCCCAAGATGGAGGATGGCACCCTTCAGGCTGGCCCAGGAGGTGCCAGTGGGACGCGCGCCTTGGAAATCAACAAAATGATCTCCTTCTGGAGGAACGCGCACAAACGCATCAGGTGGCTCCCGCCAACTCTCTGCAGCTGGGCCGACTCCCCACCTCCCGCCCAGGGCCCTGACAGCCCGCCCGTCTCCCTTCCTTGGAGTGGTGCTGTGGGTCCAAAGGACCCCTGGGTGGACGCGCCAGAGCCATGGGACGTGACCGGGAAGCCTGCAGCTGCTGGCCCGGAGCTTGCTGGGAGCTGGCTCCTGTGGGCCAGGAAGGGCAGGTGGAGTTGTCCTGAAGATTTGTGCTGTGACGTTGTCAGTGCCGTCTGCCCTGAGTGTTGGAGGATGTCGGCTCCCCTGGGAAGGGACGAAGCTGCCTCGGAGCCCTGTCCACTTCCTACTCGGCTGCACTCCCGGCCTTGGCTGTACCCCGCCCAGCCCGAGTCAAGTCTGGGAGCGTTGAGGCTGGGCCAAGAGGGCACAGAGGCCTGAAGCTGGGGGAGGGGCGAGCACCATGGCGGGGCGTGGCTTTGCTCCCCACGGCCGTGCTGAGCCTGCCTGTCCATCCACAGCTCCCAGATGGTGGTGTGGCTGCCGCGGTCGGCTCTGCCGCGCACTGTGACCAGGTGCGCCTGCTGGTGGTGGGGACAGGAGAGGAGTGGGGTGGGTGGGTTGTTGGACCAAAAGCTTCCAGCATTCACGTGCTGTCACTGCCCCCATGCCAGGCACCCTGATTACGACGAGGAGGGCCGCTGCGGGGCCATCTTGCCCCAGGTAGTGACTGCCGGCACCATCACCCGCCGGGCCGTGGAGCCCACGTGGCTCACTGCCAGCAACGCCCGGGTATGTTTATGGAACATCTGGCACCACAGCCCCTTTGCTGTATCTTCGGGATGGGCGGTACTGTCTCGAGGAGGAACCTGAAAGGGGCTTGACGGCTCACCGGGGCTGTCAGCAGCGTGCCGTGTGTGCTGGCTCTTGGCCAGGTGCCGGCAGACGTGCTATTGCTGCCGTGGTGGGAAAGGCCGTGCGGGTGGGCAGGCGGGGACTGAACGGCCAGCCCCAGGGACGGCGGCATCGCTAGCTCCTCGGGAGGGGCCTCAGTGTTGCGGAGTGGGGGGCCCCCAGGATGGCGGAGGTCCAGCCTCACTCTTCCCACAGCCCGACCGAGTGGGCAGCGAGCTCAAGGCCATGGTGCAGGCGCCCCCGGGCTACGTGCTCGTGGGCGCAGACGTGGACTCCCAGGAGCTGTGGATTGCTGCCCTGCTGGGGGACGCCCACTTCGCTGGCCTGCACGGTGAGGGAGCGGCAGGCCGGGGGGCGGTCTGTGCGCGGCCGGGGCGGCAGAGCAGCCACTGAGCCGCCTGCTCCCCAGGCTCCACGGCCTTTGGGTGGATGACGCTGCAGGGCCGAAAGAGCAGGGGCACGGACCTGCACAGCAAGACGGCTGCCACGGTGGGCATCAGCCGCGAGCACGCCAAGGTCTTCAACTATGGCCGCATCTACGGGGCCGGGCAGCCCTTCGCCGAGCGCCTGCTGATGCAGTTCAACCACCGGCTGACCCGGCAGGAGGCGGCCGAGAAGGCGCAGCAGATGTACGCCGCCACTAAGGGCCTCCGCCGGTGAGGCCCCGCGCCCGGACTGCCCATCTTTCCTGCCCTTGCCGTGACCTCTGCCCTCCCTTGGCCCCTGTGACCCGGGTCCAGGATGGGCTGTCTTTGGGTTGTGATGTTTGTGATCGTCTGTACGGGCCTTTCTCAGAGGGTCACAGCTGTACTTGATATGTCACTGGGCATCCTGGTCACTCGAGATAAGCAGGGGGTGCAGGTTCCCTGCCTTCTGCGAGCGAGTACGTGGCGTGGGCGCGGTGGAAACCGGCGCTGCCCGTGCGGGCTCCCGGCAGCGCCTAGGAGGCTCCTGAGTTGGAAGCGTCAGCCCGGTGCGTTGCAGTCTTGTCCTGAGTGGACCAGGTGTGAGGTGTGCCAGGGACGACAGACCAGGGCTGCCTTCGAAGGCTTCCCGGGAGCTGGCTCGAGGCCGGGTGGCGGGAGCCCGGGCAGCTTTGGGCTGTGGAGCTGTCTGGAGTCGAGCCTGATGAAGTGTGAGGTTGGGGAGTTTGCGGCCGGGGGCCGAGCAGGGTCATGGGGCCTTGCTGTGTCTTGTCTTTGCCCCAGGGCCACTCGTGAGCCCTCAGACTGGCACCGGTCCTGCTGCTTCCTGACCTGCAGCGCAGTCCAGCGTCTGCGGCATCAGAGGGGTGCGGGTGTGGGCATGTCCGGCCCAGGGCTTGGCAGAGTGGCTGCTCATGGGACTGATGGCAACTCTGCCCCCAGGTACCGGCTGTCGGAGGAGGGCGAGTGGCTAGTGAAGGAGCTGGCTCTGCCTGTGGATAGGACCGAGGACGGCTGGGTCTCCTTGCAGGACCTGCGCAAGATCCAGAGAGAAGCTTCGAGAAAGTGAGGCCTTTTGTGGGAGGGGCCCGGGCTGGCCTGACTGCTCGCCCAGCTCCGAGCTGCAAAGCCAGAGCTGCTTTTTGCTCCCGGCCCCCAGGTCTCACTGGAAGAGGTGGGAGGTGGTGGCTGAGCGCGCGTGGACAGGGGGCACCGAGTCGGAAATGTTCAACAAGCTGGAGAGCATCGCCACGGCCGAGGCCCCGCGGACGCCAGTGCTGGGCTGCCGCATCAGCCGGGCCCTGGAGCCCGCAGCCGTGCAGGGGGAGGTACCTGCCGCCCTTGCAGCTTTTGGGGGGCACAGGGAGGGCGGGCAGAGGTGGCAGAGCCCCTCACCGTGCCTGTCCCCCAGTTTATGACCAGCCGCGTGAACTGGGTGGTGCAGAGCTCCGCCGTCGATTACTTGCACCTCATGCTGGTGGCCATGAAGTGGCTCTTGGAGGAGTTCGCCATCGACGGGCGCTTCTGTATCAGCATCCACGACGAGGTGCGCTACCTGGTGCGGGACGAGGACCGCTACCGCGCCGCCCTGGCCCTGCAGATCAGCAACCTCCTGACCAGGTGTGTGCGTGCGGGCCGGGCCAGAGCGCCTTCCAGGTTCTGTTTCAACTATTTATTCCAAACTGGCCTCATGTGGAGGCTGAGCAGTTGGTGCAGGGCTCTCAGATGTGTCCCCAGTGTGCCTGACAGAGAGGCAGTTGGGTCAGTTGCCACTACAGGACACAGGCCATAGACCCGTGGGTCCAGTCCTGGGCTTGGGAGGAAGTTCTCGTCAACTAAATAAAGCTCTTCCTCCTTCCTCTCTACACCTTCAAGCAAAGTGCTTTTCTGAGAGATCCCTCCCCCTTTTCCTTGAAGGAGGCGAGGTGAGCCAGGCAGGGAGAAGCACTTCCGCTGCAGTTCATCTTGGTGGCTCAGCCTGGCCCTGGGTCCTCAGGGTGTGTGTGGACTGGGACCGCATCTCCTAGGCCACCAAGGGGTGCCAGGGACTCCTTTCTCCAATCCAGATAATGGAGTTTCTCTCTCGTCCACATGCAAATGTGGTTTGTAATTTTTATATTGACTTGTATTTTCTCATAGTAAAACCCCTAGTTCTACTGGTTCCGCGTTCGTTTGCCACCCAGATCAGCCGGAGCCGTGTTAATGGGTGAATGATGAGTACCCCTAGTCCTCCGCTGTCTCCACTGCCTTCCTGTCATTAGCTCTGGGGACTATGCTTAACTGAGCTGAGATAAAGTTGTGTTCAAACTCCAGCCCAGTAGTTGAGACTTGGCTTCAGTAAGGTACAGAACGGTTCTTCAGTGTGTCCGATGTCCATTTCAGCATCTTGTGGGAGGACTCGAAACTGCTGGGTGTGGGCAGTGCCGGCCCTTCGGCCGTCAGAGGCTTGGGCAGCCTGGCTCCGAGGGGTGCAGGTCACGTCTGGAGCGTGGGCCTGCACCCGGCACACTGAAGACACGGGTCTCTTCCAGGTGCATGTTCGCCTCCAAGCTGGGCCTGAATGACCTGCCCCAGTCAGTCGCCTTTTTCAGCACAGTGGACATTGACCGGTGCCTCAGGAAGGAAGTGACCATGGATTGTAAAACTCCCTCCAACCCAACCGGGATGGAGAGGAGATACGGGGTTCCCCCGGGTGAGTGAGCACTGCGCTCGCGCCTCTCACGTGACAAGCTCTGGGCTCTTTGTGCTGTGTAAGGTGTCCCATCAGAAGGCTGTCTTTCTGGAAAGCCCTTCGTAGTCAATGATTCCCTCTCCAAACCACACCACACACATTTATTCGACAAGTATTTAAAGTGCACATCTTAGGTGAAAGAAATTGTGCCTCAACACCAAACGGTAAGCTTATTTCTCAGACTGAAACAAAGGAAACGGGCCCTCCCAAGTGCAGCTCCTCCCACCCTCCTGAGTTCCTGGGACGCGTCCTGACTGACGCGCACTGTCTTCCAGGTGAAGCGCTTGACATCTACCAAGTCCTCGAACTCACCAAAGGCTCCTTGGAAAGGCCCAGCCGCCGTGGACTCTGACGGCCTGGAGGCTCTATTTGCTCCCGTGGAGCGGCGTTGGGGCGCTGCGGGCTCCTCCTCTCAGGCTCTCGCCTCTGCTCTGCAGACGGGCTTGCCCAAGGCCGGGCTGCCCACCACGGAGAGTGGTTGGCACCGGCCCTGCTGGTGGCTCCGAAAAGCAGAAGCCCCAAAGTTCACATTAACTCAGGCATTTCGTTTCGTGAATTTTCCTTTTCTTCTTGGCCGGTTCTTTGCTCTGCCCCCCAGGCTCTGACGCAGTGCCCTGGAACGGGAGAGAATCGATGCGAACCTGCCAACCCCGCTGAGAGGCCATGGAAATAAACCGAGTCCTTATCTTTCCCCTGCCTGTCAGTGCTGCTGTCGCCCCTTTGCCACTCAGAATGCTGCTCAGGAGGGGCGACCTCTGGGCACTGCCTGCCCCTTCCCTGTGAACTCAGGGTCACCTTGGGAGGTGCCTGGGGCAAGTGACAAATGTGACCTGATGCCAAGTAGGGAGCCCATGGGCAGGCTGCATTCCGCCTGGAGCGTGGTCCTCTCGGACTGGCCTGAGTGTTGTATAACCCTGTGGCTCTGAAATGGGCAGAGGCAGTCCCAGGATAGGGCCTTAGTGGCTGCTGACGCGGAGGTGAGGGATGGGTGTCCGAGGCAGCTTTCCCGACACTGCTCGAAGCAGCCAGAGGAAGGATAGGACCACTGACACCCCGCTCCGCGCGCTGACCTCCTGGGTGTCCTCCCCCTCCTCGTGGAGAACCATGTCCAGGACGCTCCCCTTGATCTTGAAGTCCCGCGAGGTGCTGAGCTTCATGTGCTGCATCAGGTTCACCTGTGACAGGGTGGGATAGGCACGGTGGTGACACAGGACCTCTCCTATAGACACCTGTGCCCTCAAAGCCGCACCCCCAGCGGACCCCCATCCCCATCAGCTCGGAAGCAGCAGGACAAGACCGGGGCAGTTTTCCCACCGCAGCGGATGCGCAGAAGCGCAGGATTACCTTGGACTTCTTAGACAGGAGGATGAGGAATTTTTCGTACTGCTCGATGGCGAAAACCAGGTTAGGGATTGGCTTGGTTTCCCGAAGGGCTCTGGCCTACAGGGCAAAGATGAAGCTTCAGGTTCTGGTCCTCAGCTGTCAGCACAGAGCCAGTCAGCCGTACGGTCGTCGGGCTCTGGCGGCCAGACTCGGCCGATGGACACATCACCTCCCGCCACCGGCCGCGCTCTGGGCGCCTGAAGGGGCCCCGCGCTGGCCCTCCTGTGGGTTTCTCAGCTGGGGTTGCGTACCTCCCCCCAGCCTCAGTGAGTTTGTAGGCCCTTGTTCCTGTGCTGTGAAGTGCGACGCCTTAGAGACCACCCTATCTGGACCTACGCCTACGTTTTCGTGTCTGCAGAGCACTGTATAGCACGGACGGCCCATTTCCAACATTAACTTTCACAGACTGCTGCTCGGCCCGCCCTGGACACAGGCCTTTACAGTTTCCAGGGGCGGGAAGGAAGCAGCGCCGTCGCATCACCGAGTGTGCAGATGACACCAGATGCGTGTGTGTGATCACGCAGCGTGGAGTCGTCACTGCAGACTGCCCTGAGGGTCCGGCAGGTCGCAGAGCCCCACCCCCATCTTTAGGAACCGTCTCCTGCACTCACCAGCTCGTCCCCAAAACAAGTCCCTCCCAGCAGGGAGCCCAAACTTTCTCCTTCAAAAAGGCGCAAGGTTCTGGTGCTCCCCTAGCAGTGATTTTGGCTCGGAGGAGAAAGTGTCCCACGTGAATCTACGGTCCAGGACCAGCAGCGGATTTTACACTTTTCTGTCGGCCTTGCTGAGGAAGATTCCGTGCACTCCTCTGGCGTCCTGGCCGCGCCCCCTGGAGCCTCGGGGCTGAGAGGACAGCCACCCCCTCAGGAACCCCGGCCCTCGGGCAGCCAGGCCCGTGTCTCTGGCCCGTCCTCAGAACACCAGTCTGTCTGTGGGTCCGTCCTGGACGCCGCACAGAGCGGACGTCATTCACCGTGCCCGTCGCTCACCGTGCCTGCCCAGTGCTTACCATGGCTGCGGTCGCCGCCACGGACTTTTCCTTTGCCTTCTCACCCGGGTAACTGGGGCTCTTACTCTTCTTGTTCTGTAGAAACAAACACACTCCCTCATGCCCAGACTTGTCTGCAGAGATAAGCAGCTAGCGCTAGCTTTCCGGGAACATGATTCGTGTAGAGCAGGGGGACACTTAAGGGGACAAGTCTGTGTGCATGGGGTCATCTGTTCGGATGCTGGATGACGGGAAACATTCCTTGACATTTTATAAGCCTCAGGTATTTGTTTCTCCACCCTGGGAGGCTTTCGGTCTTTTGGAACGAGCACACGAAAGGGTGTCAGGGCCAGAGGAACAGGCATTTATTTCCCTGTGGGGCGCTTGGCGGTTGGCCTCAGAAAAGAGCGTCACCAGATGTCCCTGCATGCTGCCTGTTGACGTCCTAGAGAAGCTTCAGTCACAGGGACGACACTGCTCCACACTGATCACCACAGAAAAAAAAGCTCCCGGACAAGCTGCTGGGTGTGGGGCACACGCTGTACGTACCCAAGGGCCCCAGGCCTCTGGGGCAGGTGTGGAGGCGGAGGGGAGCACGCCTGCCCCAAGGGCCCAGTGAGAGGAAAACAAGCGCGCCCTGGAGCCAGTGAGGGCAGAAGGGGAGGGCTCGTGGTGTGCTCCGGGCACGTCGGCAGGCGGGGGCGCTGGCACGAAGACATGCTTTGAGCCCCGGAAGCAATCACAGCTAGAATCATGTGACCAAATGGGGTGGGGACATCCTCCTAGATGGGGTGCTGCCGAACTCCCCAGATTGACTCTGTCCACTGCCCATGGCTACTGTCCACGCAGGACAAACCCAGCCAGAGGAAGCACCTCTGGAGGTGCGCCACTCAGCTGACGTGCTTGCGCTCCCTCCTTGCCACTGACCTAAGGCTGGGTAACGGGGCAGAAGGGAGCAAGGTCTCTGAAGACGTGGAAACCAACCCCAATTTCTCCCAAGGGTCACTCACTAAGGACGCCTCACCAGGACAGGCGGGCTTGCCATCGAATACAGAGGCAGATGGCGCCGTGCCCAGGGAAAGGCTGGTTCTTGTCCCAAGTAGGGAAAATGGCCCGGGAGGTGCCTGGGGGATTTGCAGAAGAAAATGCTCGACAGTGGATCAGAAACAAACCCGAAGCCCTTCAACGTTTCACACCTGGACAATAGCAAGTACGGCTCAGAGACCAAACGGGGACCCAGGCTTGTGTGGAACAGCTTCAGTGGGACACGGCCACTGTCCATGCTGCAGGGCGGCGAGCAGCAGGGACGGCCTGTGTGGCCGACGCCGCCTACGCCTCAGCTCTGCCTCCGAACTAGAGGCCCGCTCCCCATTCGCCGGCTTTTCTCACCACCCACACGGGTCACTGCTCGCCGCGCGGTGAAGCGGGGCGACGCCGGGCACAAAGGCGGGAACCCGGCCGTAACCGTCAGCATCTCTGGCAACTTCCTGAGACCTTTGTGGTTGTCACACTGGGGCCGCTACCCGTGCCTGACAGAGGCCACTAACCACTCCCGCGAGCGAAGGACACACTCCACACAAGTGTCGGGCGCACCGAGACACACAAAGCCGGGGCGGGCGGCAGCGGTGCGTGCGGTGGGAGGTGAGCGAGGACCTTCGGAACCGCTCCACGCCGCCCCCCACGGGGATGGGATGACGTCACTCCCGAGGGAGGAAGCCGCAAGGCGAGCGCAGAAGAGGCGTCCGCCTCCTGCGGAGAAACCGCCGCCCCCACACGGGGCCCAGCTGCACTGCTCCCCGGAGTGACGAGGTTCCAGCGTGGACCCTGAGGCGCCCAGAACAGACCGAGTCACTGAGCCTGCTGTACCCTCCCGGCTCCAAGAGCAAGCAGGCCACCAGCTTCCCAAACGAGCCTTCTGGGCACAACCAAGGCTGCACGGCCTTCAGGCCTTCAGGCCTTCAAGCCGGGCGGGGGCTCAGATGGTAAAGCCGGGAGGACTCCACACCAGCTCAGGCGACCGAGCAGCACTCTGGCCGCGAACCACTTACCTGCACGTAAGAAATGAAGGAGTAGCACAGGGGGGTCAGATGCGAGCCCGACAGCTTCACCTGCAGCGGGAGAGGAAGCCGTGTGACCACGGGATGGAGCTGCTCCTGCTCAGAGGAAAGGCAGCCTCCACTCACCAGCTTCTCCATGGTTTTCGGAATCCCGCCGGCACTTGGACACACCTGGAGGTACTAAGGAACGAGTCAGAGTCAGTGCCAGTGCCATGCAAGCGTCCTACAGGTGACTCTTTCAGGAAGCTGAGCGAGTGTGACTCATCGCTCTTCCCCCAGAAGAAAACAAGCCACTGTGTTCTTGGAAAATCCTATGCTTCCTATGTCCCTCCTCAAGGCTAAATTACCCAAAGGCAATGAATGATTTGCTTCTAACTTGCTCAGTTCATTGCTTTAAAAACCCTTCAGGCCAATGGTCCCTGCATCTAAAAAGCCAATGATTTGTTGTTTCTCCTTAAAAAACCAAATCAAGAGAAAGAGATCTTAGAAGCCCTGCTGTCTGGGGGAGGGTGGGCTGGACCAGCAAGCACTGGTACTTCCACCCGCCTCTGATGTCTGCTGAGCGCCGCAACACTGCTAGGATAAAACCATCTCTTGCTCACGGACACAGAAGCATTAACTTAGTAAGGTCAGAGCATGCTTTGTAGTTTTCAAAAGTAAACTTCTTCCCCACACTGGTGCCTGACCCGCAAGACATCCAACGCTTACTTGTTAAAGGAAGGAAAGAAAGAAAAGTTCATGGCGGCACCCCAAGTGGTGGGCGCCAGTCTGGCTTCTGTGGTCTGGATGCAGTCTTAGAAAGACTGGAGGAAGTGCTCACAGGGCCCCAGAGCAGGCTGAGAATGGGGCGGTCACCTGTGTCGCCCTGGCCTGTGGAACCCCGAGCTGAGCTACAGGGGTGAAGGCGGTGCCTGGCCGGGGCTCCTGGTGGGCAGGGGGAAGAGGGCATCTGCTCGTTGGCCCCACACTCACATGCTTGACGAGTGCGGTCAGGATGGTGTACATCTTGCACAGGTCCCTCAACAAGGTGTCCACGCTGCTGCCTGAGGGCAGGGCTGTCTGCACCAGCTCGTGGAAAAATGTAACCAGAGTTCCCAGTTGCACGAAGATGGCTTTCTCCGCAGGGTGACTTGGTGCTGCTGCCCGAGACGAGGCCTCTTCTAGAGGGGAATGAAATTGGCACCTCAGCCCGACTGGCCTCACCTCCTAGTAAGGCAGGGAGGCTTGGGAATCACTGGACTCGTGTGTGAGCAAACCCACAGGGAAAGCCATGCACATGCAGATGGGTCAGCATCACGGCCAGGCCGCACACCAGAGCAAAGCGGGCGGACCAGCCGCTCTGCCATGGCTCCGCATTCAGGTGGTCATCCAACCTGGCTTTACCCAACTTTTCCTGTCACCCCAAACTCATCCTACCTGACTGGATTTCTTGGCTCACTTGTCCCTTAAGCTTGGTGATCAGCCAGTCCACTTCTTCTAGGACCTTCTCAGCCTGACTCAGAACCAGTAACTGAAAGAGAAGAAGGCAGCATGGCGGCCTGCACACAGCTGCTGGCCAGCGTCCGGCGGGGTGGGGGAACGCAGCACCGGGGGTGGGGTGGGGTGGAGCAGCACTCACACAGACGGTGGGGGCAGCTGTCCTCAGCGTCACCACTGCAAAGTGGTTGGTTTTCTCCACCTCCACATCCTGGGGAGGGAAGGCAGGAGGGTCAGGAAGGATGCTCCCCGATCACTCTCCCCACCAAGGGTGTTGAATGGAGGCTCGTTCTAGTACCCCGTCTATGTCTCCCAGCTGTCCGTGGATGTCCTGTGCCAAGTCACGCAGCAGGGTGACAGGACTCTTATGCAAAACGTGGAGGCTGAAGAGCAAACTCATCAAGGCCTTGCATAATGAGGCGTCCTCTGGGGGTCGGAGGGAAAGACAATTAGGTGAGTGATCATCCAGCCGGTTCCTTGGAGCAGGGGGTCTAACCAGACCACATCCTGTGCTCCCAGGAGCCACATGCCGACCTGGCTCCCGAAAGGCCTCCCAGTGTGCCCAGTGGGTCACTGCACTGGAGCACCAAGCTGGGGCTGGGCCTCCCGCCTCACGGGCCCACCAAGGGGACTGCCCTCCTGACTGCCCATATCGCCTAGTTCTGTCCGAGTTTGAACTTTACCCACACAGACTCTTCTCATTTCTGGCTGCTTTTGTTCAGTGTCAGGTCTGCGGGGGTCCCTCCATGTGGTCATGTGGTCTTTTCTCACTGTGTGAACTGGGCTGTGTGTGAAGACATTTACTCTACTGCTTACAGAAACACTCGGGCTTGGTTTGCCTGTGCGAGCAGTGCTGCTGGGAGAGTCTTCATCTGTTCTGCGGGGAGCCGACTGCCAGACCGTAAGACTGGTTTAATTTTAGCAGCTAGGAAACCCCGCTATCCGCGGCGGCCCTGTCAGCTGACACCCCGCTGGTCAAGGAAGGTCTAAGAATTCTACACTCTCACCAAGTCGGGCTGTGCAAGGGGCCTGTTCTTTCAGGAAGGCTAGGAAGACTACTTGGCAGCGAAGATTTAAATACGGCCTAAGAGGAAACGTGGCAGGAAACTCACCCTGGCTGTTTTCCTTGCAAATCTTTGACGTCCAGGATAACATCTGCACAAACTGGAGACCATTCCGTTATTAAAGACACACACCGAAACAGAGACCCAGGTGCTTCACGCTGGAAGGTCTAATCTTACCAGATGAAACATGGACCTGGGTCCACTAAGAATAGCGCAGATGTATGTCCGAAATGAGAACGAGAGGCACTTTCCTTGTAGCGCAGCCTGAGGTTACACCCGCAACGGCGATGCCCTTACTCAGGGTCAAGGGTCCTGGGGCGGGACTGCACTGACCCCCAGGTTTCCTCTGTCCTATCTAAAGCTCACTCTTCCTTTCCAGGCCACATCTGACACATCTTTAGAGACAGGAAGGCAATGAAGCGATGTAAGAGACTCTCTTGGTGACAAAGAGTAGAGTTAGTTTTCAGGAGACACGAAGACAGTCTAGAAGGGCGCTAGAAAAAAAGAAGAGGTAGACCCCACTTTCCTAGGTCGACACAAGTCAGAGGTCCCGGGAGCGCGGGCCCCTGCACCAGCAGCCATGCCCGACTCTCAGCCCCGACAGGCAGGGACACGTGAGTGCCGAGCAGCCATGGGAATCTGGCTTCTAAGGGCCGCCCCGCGGCCCAGCGGGCTAAAGGCTCAGACTCAACGCCTTGAGCCTCGGTTCACATTCCGGAACTGGAGGGAAGAAATTCCAGAACTGAGTTTTTCATCATTTGGGGGGGAAAAGTGAATCTAGAGGCTAAGTGAAAACTCCCCGTGAACTGACCAAAAAAGGTCTCCAGAACAGTGATGAATGTAAGCAGGGTGCAGAAAAAGCCATTTGTTTTTTTTGTTTTAAAGGAAAGCTGCAGGCAGGAAGAAAGGAGAAAGACGTGAGAGGTGCTTTATTTAGTTGTTCGTCCTGGCTGCTCCCCAGCTCTGTGAACCCGGGTCCTTGGGATGTGTGTTTTCTGTGCTCCTCCAGAGGTGGTGGCCCTAACAACTACTCCACCAGGGTGTGATGTGGAATGAACTTTGGCAAAGAGGGGTGGGGCTGGAAACAGAATTTATATTCTTATTTGCTTTTACAGGAATAAAGAAACTGGGCAGATATGTAAGAAACTGTAAAAGGTATTTACCTTTTTGGAGGGGAAATGAACAGGTGAAGGTAGATAGAAAGGAGACTATTCACAGTAAACCCTTGTATAATTTCCAGCTTTCAAAGCATAGGACTTTATTACCCCTTCAAAATTAAATTTAAAAAACCTAAAGAGAACACGTGTGGGGAAATAGTTCTACGTATGTATGTACATCCACACACACACAGCCCGTCTTGGCAGAGTTCTTTCTGCTTTGGGGCTGGAGTCACACTTTCTGACTTAACACCTGTTGCTGGATCTCTTTGGTGCACCCTAGTGGAGTAGTGGTTAGGTCCACTGCCTCTGGCCAAGTGCTGTCAACACTTGGGTCCCAAGGACCCAGGTTCACATCCTGGGTCCAGAGGGAACAACTGAGATGAATAACTAAGATAAAAAAAAAATGCTGCTGCCTCTGCCTGCTTGCCTGCCTGCCCGCTCACCTTCCTGGACCTGCTTTCTCTCACGTTCCCAAAAAAAAAAAAAAGGATGAAAGCTCCAAAGAGATTTTTTGCTAATGACCACAGTTGACCCTAGACAGTGGTCAAACAGAAACAGTGTGAACTTGCCCCGTAGGGCTGCTGCAGTCACGTTATGGTAGAAACACTAGGTAGGAGAGCCTACAGTACTGCAGATCCTGCATTAACTCAGGGGCGCAGCTAGTCTCCTGAATAAGCCAGACTTCCAAAGCACGCTCGCCTTCTGAGCGGTGCCAAGAGCGACCGGACGGCGGGGCTGGCACCTGAGGGGAGGAGGGCTCCAGCAGTCTGGACAAGCTGGAGAGAATGGCGACCAGCAGCAGGGCCTCCTTGCTGTTGAAGTCTTCCTCTTGGTCATGAAGCAAATTCAGCAAGGACCGCTGCAAGGGGAAGGGACACCAGCACTCATTCACGTCCGTGTCAGGGATGAGGCCGAGCAAGAGCCCCCGCCGGGACAGAGACAGACATCCAGCGCCACCAGCCCCAAGAGGATAATCCGGACACACACCTGGGTTGAACAGGGGTTTCCTACCCTGCTGACCGTGAACTCAAGAGCATTCTTTGAAATGCATGGATTCCTTCTCCTCAACCCCCTGCCACACGGACGTGGGGAATAATGGGGCACCCCACTCTGAGGGTTCACAACCCGTCATGCCAACGTGCTGAGTCCGGCCCAGCACCGCTTCCCTGGTCTGCTCCTCTCTGCTGGGACACCCTGCTTGTCAACCTGTTCCCCACCGTGGGGCAAGCCTGCGAGGGCAGAGACTGTCTTTTTGGGGACACACACCCCAGTCCTGGAACCGTCCCAGCACACAGCAGGAACTTAAGGTTATTTTTATTAAATGAAACAAGTCCTCTGTGATGCAAGATCCGCATACTGCGACAACTACTGGCTGACACATTAAGGCTTTGCTGTTCAGTCTTTCTATGATCTGACAAAGCCAAACTACCACGGACACGAAACAGAGGCCTCACTCTGTGCACAGTGGCTCCCGGCTGCCTCTCTCGACAGCCCGGCGAGGCCTGGAGGCAGCTTAAGTGCCGCAGGGCTTATTGCACGTCCCCACCCCGACATGCACTGTCCCCCGTTCTAAGAGTCGTGTCGTGCTGCTTGGATGGTGACCAAGGAAAACCCACTTTACGTGCCGCGGAGCGTTCCTGCAGCTGCCTGCACGGTCCTCAGGGAGCCCCGGTGTCTCACCTGGAACTGCCGGACCTGGAATGCTGCTCTCTGAGTGACGCTGACAGCCGCCTCTTCTCCCTCTGTGTCTGTGACATCTAGGAAAGGAAAAGACCTCTGTCTTCTTGGCAATGTACTCGTGCTTTTTTCATCAGTTAGCAGCTAAAATTTTAAGAGGCAACAGAGCCTGGAAGCAGACTTAATTCTCTGGTTTCCTAACAATGCAGTCCCCTTTCCGGTCATTACTGGTGGTCAGGAAACTCGACCAGCTTTACCCAAAGCCCCATCACCCCTTGGCAGCAGCACTGTTTTCGGGGGTCCTCTGGTGGGAAGCAAACGATCCCGGGGCTGGACCGGAGGCACAGGAGCAGGCCGACTACGGACGGGGCACCCACCCAGCGCCTGGAGGAAGAGGTGAAGCTTGGGCTGGTAGAACCGCTGCACGGCGCTGAAGACCTTCTGCAGACCCTCCAAGCACAGCAGGGAGACGCTCTTCCCTCGCTCCTTCTTCCCCGACTCCTCCACTGATGTCGGGATCGAGGTGTATCTCCACAGCAGGACTCTCCAGAGAGGAAGACAATTTTTTAAAGTCAGGATCGCAGAGATGCAGTTCACACATGGTGTATCACACACTGTGTTCTAACCACCCAGACACTCCACCGCCCACGTGCTCCTTTGTGGTCAAGTCTCAGCCCTCACCTCCAAGCAACCCCCGATCTGATTCCTCTCCCGGAGTGTACCCTTCCTGTACCCTTCACAAAATACTATATAAAAGGGATCACCTCGTATGCAGCCTTCTGCACCTGGCTGTGCTGAGATGTACCTTGTGATACGCCCACGCTGTGTGTATCAGCCTGTCCCCACTGCTGGGCTGTGTGTCACCGGGGCTGTGCCAACGTGTCCACTCACCCACCTGTCTGCCCACCTATGGATGGGTCCACAGACAGGCCCACGCGGAGCTAGTTCCAGATTTTGCCATTGGAGACAAAAGTGCTACATACAACCTTTACAGAGAGACCGACTTTCTTTTCTTTTGGGTAAAAACCCAAGTGTATGTGGGTAGGTTCCACGGGAGCTTAACTTGCAGAGAAACGCTCACCTCTTTCCACAGAGGCTGCAGCCCTGCACGTCCCATCAATAGTGCGGGAGCTCAAATTCCTCCCACCACCCAGAACAGCATTCTAAGAGGCCCTCTGCAACATCCCACTTTGATTTTACTTGCATTTGTCTAATGACTGCTAACTAACATCCGGTTCCATGAACGCTCCCAGCACAAGCTATCTTCAATGTAGCAATTACATCCAGCAGCGAAAGTCCTTTTTTTTTTTTTTTAAATTTCAAACCTCTTTTAGCTACGCTGTGTTCTTTATTTTCCACATACATTGTAGAATCAACCTGCCCATTTCCAGAATTAAACAACAGGACTTTGTGCTGAATCTCTGGATCAATTTGGGAAGAATTCACACCCTGACATTATTAAATCTCTAGACACTGTGTACCTTGCATTTACTCGGTCTTCTTTAATTTCTTTCATTAATGTTTTGTTGTCTTCACCACATAAAGCTGGCTGGATTTTAGATTTATTGCTAAGCAAGTTCACGTTTTGACCTACTGTAAATGGCACTGTTTTTAACTTTCAACTGTTCACTGCTAATAAAAAAAAATAAAAAAAAATAAAAACTGACCTTGTATCGTATAACCTTGCTAAACTTAATAAATCTAAGTTAGCTTTTTAAAAAAAAAACTCTTGGAGTTTCTTATGTTTCACATTTTGAAACTGGTTCAATCAAGTTATGCTTAAAGAGCGCTGTTCAAGTCTTCCCTGTCCTCCCAGATCTCCTGTGGGTTTCTGCTGGCTACGGAGGGAAGACAGATCGCACTCGGGAATCTCCCCTTCAGTGCCATCAACTTGTGTGTTAAGCATTTCGAAGCTCTGCTGTTGGGTGCAATACACTTAAAGCTGATGCCCCCATGACAGGTGATGGAGTCGCTGTGCAAACTCCCTCTCCGCTCTGGCAAGGGTGACTGCACGCGTGACCAATGGCCTCATGGAAGCGGGGCCAGAAGACGACCGATTTAGTGACCGCACTTCCGCTTGCAGGGTGCCCGTCCCAATCTCCGCTGCAGACACACAGCCAGAGCAGCGGCGGGCCGCGTGGCTTACCGCGTTGTGACGCAGAGGCTCTGGAAGGTCTTCTCTGGGTTTTGGCCGTCGGGGCCACGCACGCGCCCCGTGTCCTGCAGCTGCTGCACCTTCTGCAGCGCTGCCCTCACTGCAAAGCGCATGAAGTCACTGCTGGACCGCAGGACAGACAGGCTCTCTTCGTGGCTCTGGGTACTGTCCCTGAGGAGAAGATCATGGCATCCCCCTTCAGCCGCGGGACTCGGTTTCCCAGGGACTCTCGGGAGCGCGGCAGCCAGCGAAGCCCAAGTCACTGCCGCCACCGCCCCCTGAACGTCCCCACCGTGGAGGGGGGTGCCCCCTCACCCCAAACCCTTCTATGCTCTGCCAAAATGCGATGTCAGTCTCAGTCTGCTTTAGTTTTTGATGGTGACTGTCATTTTTTTTTTAACAGAGGCTTTTTTCTTTCTTCCCTTTTCATTGTTTATTACGTTCAAATTACATCTTGTTGGAGCACAGCTGTCTTTCCTCATTAGCCACTTGCTCCTATTTTTTTTTAAATAAAAGGGACTTCTTTAGAGCACCTACCTAGGATCACCCAGCTTTTCTTTCAAGAAAAGCACACACCTCTTTCCTATTTCTCGCGGCCCAGGCAGTGAGAAGTGACTGTGAACCAGGAGACAGCGAGCTGGGCGGGAGCTGCCGCTTCGCCCCTTAGAGCCTTACCTGAAAAGGGCGGTGAGAAGATCGGACACAAATTTCATGGACAACAAACTGTCGTTTGTCTTGCTGGCTGCTTTACTTTTGCCTTTACCAGCTTTCTCGTTAAGGATGTCAGAGAGTTTCTTGTAACACATAAATAAGCTCAGGATCTCCTCAAACTTATTCTTACTGTATAAAAGAAGAAAAAAAGACCGAGGAGCAGCATTAGAATGTGGTGGTGACGTCACACAGCAGTAAGGAAATTGCGTGCTTCGTTAGACGCAAAAACATAAAAGAACCGTCTTCATAGCAGAGCGCTCCCAGGCACACCAATCCACCTGGGTTATGTGCTTTCTTCCCTTATTCGTACCAGCTCAACAGAGCACCAAAGTCCAGCACTGCTACCAATCAACACCAGGAGCTCTGAAGGCCAGGGTCTGGGGAATTCTCAACAAACGAGCCTGCCAGACGTTCCGCAGGCTCCCGCCTGTGCGACATGGCTTTGGCCTCTGACAGAAGGACAGACAGCCTGCTCCTAAGCTCCATGTGCAGCTAAGAGACAGTGTCATGGCTGTGGTCTATGCAGTACCTAGCGTACTGCCACTTAGAAAACACATCAAGTGGGGTATTTATCAAACTGCAAACAGCATCACAGCAGGACCTTACCTGAAATTACTGACGGAGAAATTGTACTCTATTAGAACCTCACAAACACCCATCGCAAGTGAAGCGCAGATAGTATTTTTGATGCCGGTATCAGTGCTCTGAGAAAAATCTGACGATTTATCCTAGAAGACACATGACAAAAATTAGCAAGTTACTAAAAACCTCGCCATAACTCAATACAGCTGAAACTTAGCAATTACCAGTTCAAAGTCTTCTAATTCACTCTTAATCATTCTTTTAGTAATTGACTCCAACATGTCATCTAGGTTTTGATAGAATCCTTCCTCTTCCTCCTCGTCCTCTTCCTGCTGCAGGGGCATCACTCTGCTCTTATACCAAGCCAAACAGTGCTGCACACAACTCAGCAGATGATCCTGTGGAGTAATAATAAATGCATGAGTGTTAGGAACACCTTATGAAGCTACTGATAATCAACAAACAATCCTTACCTATCAGGCTACAATAACTTGTTAGCAGGAAAAAATCAAGCCAATTTGAATGAACAAAAATTGAAAAAATTAACCGAACTGGAAGGCATGGTTTTCTGACCATTCTGAAAGGCACTGGCCTCATAAGTAAGCAGTTGACATTTAAGAATTCAACATCAGAGGTGCTACCTCTTAGCTGGCACAAACACCAGTCAGGTCATGGACAGGGGCTTATGTTAGGGAATTTCTGGAAGACCAATGTAGCAGCTAGGTGGATATATGCTGAAGATCTCATGACACAGAGGGCAGGATATGACAAGAAAAACTATTCCCCTTTCCCTGCCATGAGTTCTAAGTCACCTGGAGTGGAGGAGTTTGCTTTGGTCATCTCTTACCTGTTTTTCTTCAGCTAGATTATAAGAACGGAACACTAACCTGTCCTGGCTCCTCCGTTCAACAGGAGGCAATTCGAGCTCAGTTTAAATCCTATATTCCTCCAGGAAATGCAAATCCCCTGCATTCATCTGCAACTAGGTAACCTCCAGGCTCCCTTCTAAAGCACATTTATTTAGTCTATATAACCAAAGAGTCATAAACGGTAGATAATCATGCAACCTGGGGAAAGTGGTGGTGGGTGTCTTGATTTAGTGAAGTGCTAATATAACTTACTAATAGACCTGGGTCAGAAAAAGGAAGTAGGAAAGATTTAAGAGTAAACATGCACTGGGGGTATCAGAGAAACGGTTCATTGGGGAATTTCCTAAAAATCAACCCTATAGACAGGTTACCGTTTTATTTACAGTAAAAAGAACAGCTATAGGAGAAGTAAAAGTCTCACCAATGGTTCTTGGAGAAAGGTCCGATCTCCTTGGGTCAGAATACAAGCTTCGAATTTCAGAGGAGGTAACACATCAGGTTTTGGCTCATAGAACTGGTTTAACTGTGCACAGTAAGTAAAAACACCAAGGCTCATGAGTGCTTCCAACTTTTAAAACTGGTTGAGCTAAGAACACCTTTAACGTCTAGTACCTTATTTGATAAAATGAGCAAATGTTTCTCAAATCTGGTGAAATGCATCAACTTACAGATCAAGAGGTTTAGTCCTCGCCAAATGGGAAACACAAGAAGAATCACATACAAATGTCACAGTCATTTTTGAAAGTCAAAGGAGAAACTTGTGAAATCAGCAAAAGGAGGACACAGAAAATAGAGAGACCAGACATCTGATCTTACTTCCCTTGAGAAGCAAAAACCAGAAGAAACAGATGATATATTCCAAGCACTGACCAGAAAATCCATCAACACAAAATTCCATAGCCACTGAATCTATCCTTCAAAAACGAAGGCAAAATGAAGGTAAGCTTCCGACAGAAAGAAACGGAGAAGGTTTTGCTAGGAGACCCTGTGACAGACACACTCGAAGTCCCGCAGGCTGCAGGCAAATCTGCAGGCCCATCGACTTGAATCCACAGAAATGAGCAGCGAGCGCTGGTAGCGGCAGCACGGGCGCGTGTGATGAGCGTGCGGATCTACGCACCTTACCCTTTCTTCTCTTAATCTTAATGACGGGGGTGTTGGTGTTGGGTTGTGTGTGTGTATTTGTTTAAAGAAACTATTAAACCATCTTGCTGAGAGTTAGCATAGATGCATGGTGCATGACAGCACCGCAAAGGCAGAGATGGAGTTATACTGTTACATACTGTTTTACTGAGAGAAAATCAGTATGAAATACATTGATAATAATTTAAAGATGCACACTGTAACATCTAAAGCAAACATTAAAAATACAAAAAGTGGACACACCCTGATGGTTTTTAGTGGTCTGGTCAGCTGCCTTTGGCTGGCGCAGTCCACATATATCCCAAGGACCCAGGTTTGTGACCCAGGGAGGGGGATCAACCAAAATGAACTAAAATAAAGTGCTTCTTCTGTTTGCCTTCATTCCTGCCTGCACTTTTCTTAAAATATGTATCTCAACACAAATATGTGCAAAAAACATATGTATATATAGACACGCAAGTCGACAGAGAAATTAAAACGGTACATGAAAATATAAAGGACTGACAAAAATGAAAGAGAAACAGAAGCAAATGAAAAAGATGGGATAATAAAAACAGCAGAACAGCAGACCCAAACCCAACCATAACAATAATTAATGTAAGCCGATGACAGGTTCCCATCAGAAGAACTTGTCATTCTGGACCAGAAACGGAGACCGGCTTTCACATCCTCTGGTGACACAGACCACGTGCGACTGCTGGATGGATTCTGAATCTTCTGAAGAGTCACCGCCCTCTCCCATGAGAGCTGCGCGGCCTGCATCCCTGCCACGTGCCAGGGTGCACTGTGTCCACACCACCTGTCATTTTCCACCCGGCTTTCCTGTTTTGTTAAGTCATCCTAGCAACTGTTAAACGGCATCGTATCTCACTGTTGTTCTGATCTGCATTTTCTTAATGAGCAGTGAAATGAACACCTTTGTATTTATTGGCCATTTTTAACTTTTTTTTTTTTTTTTTTTTGAGAAGAACCCATTCAAGTAACCTGTGTTTTTTTCAGTCATGCTGGGCTTTGTTGCTGGGCTATAGGAGTTCTTTATATATTCTGGATATCAAATATTTTGCCTCATCCCATGGACTTTTTAATCTGTCGACAGCGTTATTTAAATGTACAAATCTTTAATTGTGATGAAGTCCAATTTACCTATTTTTTCTTTTGTCACCTGTGCTTTTGATGCCTAAGAAATCACTGCCAAGTCCAATGTCACGAAGAGCTTTAGTTTCAGCGCACAGGTCTAACTCCGTAGAGCTAACTTTATACCTGGTATAGGGGTCCAACTTAACATCTGTGCATGTGAATATCCAGGTTTTCCAAAGCTATTTGTTGAAAAGACTCTGCTTGTTTTTTTAATGAAGACAGACAGAAGAGGAAGCAGCATTTTAGGAAGGAAGCACTTTCGAGTATGTTTTTGGCTGCTGTCCCCACACCACCATGGGGCATGGGCACACAGCTGCCAGCTCAGGCCTGAGCCACCAGGGCACGCCTAAGCTGGCACTTCTCACAGGGGTTTTCGTTCCAGTACTCAGTATTAGCACACAGGTATGCCTGGACTCTTAAACCAGGATCCCAGCTCTGCCCTTTCCTGTGTGACCTTGGGTAAATTCAATCAGTTTAATTTTTCAGTCTTAAAATATAAACCTGTAAAATGGACCAAACAGTTCCTATTTCAAAGGGTTTCATGAAGATTAAGTGAAATAATTCACCATACAGTGCTTCATAAAATGCTGGGTCCTCTTTAAGTACTAAGTATTAGGTACTGTTATTACTATCAGTATATAACAACGTCTTAAACTCTCAATATATAAAAACAAGTCAATGCTCTATAATGAAATATTATTTAGCCATGAAACAGAAGGTCTCGATACAGCCTAGAATATGGACGAATCTTGAAAACTTTATGCAATGTCAAAATCAGTCACAGAAACAACAGATTAATCCCATTTATATGAAATATCCAGAATAGGCAAATCTATAGAGAAAGAAACTAGGGCGGGAGAGTAGGAGAATTAAAACATGAGAAGATGGTACTAAGGGCCTGGCGTGTGCGTGGAGGTGATGCACTATCATGACCGACTACTGTCGCAGCGCTGCGCACGGGACCCCCGGGCTGTGAAGTGCCAGAGTGACCGCGGGGTGTGTGCACCACATCACAAGAGTGGTCATTCAAAAATATTCAAAAAAAATGCTTGATGAATAAAAATGCTTAATACTGGGAATAAAGGCCTTATTTAAACCAAGTAATTTCTAGCTGAATACTTCTCCTGATGGCCCTTGAAACATCTCCTGACGACCAACTTTTTTAAACTGAAAAATAAATAAAAAACCTAACTAGACACCATTACTCAGACTGAACACAAGTCAGTTATTTTGCTATATTTGCCCCTGATCTTTCATTCCCCCAATGAAACAAAGCAGACACACTGCTGATCGCCCTTGTACAAACATTCTTCAAGCTGCCCATTGACTTAGTTTGTAGACCGTTAACTGAAGGATAACTGTTGGATGATGGAAATATGGCTGGCAGTTAAGTGAAATTAAAACACCCTGAAAAGCACCACACACCTAGGCAGTCACAATGTACTAGCTGAGAATTATTTTATAATCTGAAGTCTGAAAACAGCAATTGCCCCTCAGTATCTCGTTATCTGCACTGCACGCCCACAAAAACACACTTACCTGAGAGAGCAGGGTCTCCATGATTGCATTCGCTAGCTGAGAATTTCTCCGAAGAACGTCATAGAACCCCTACGAGGAATCAAAGAGAACAAACAAACTCTTCAGTGGAAATACTTGGTGTCTGGACAATGCAATTCATTATCTAGTCTCAGTTCTTGAAAAACATAGAGACCATAGTTAGTAAGGGAGGATAATTCAGGAAGTTTAGGCTTTCTCCCTAAGCTAAGAAGGTCACAGACAGGACTATGAACTGAGTAATCCTCATGATTTTTGAACAGCAGATGACCTCTGGATGGCAGAGTCAGCAATGTCCTAGGCGCTCCTTTCCTCCCCTACATTAGCAGCCCTCCTTTTTAGGACATTCTTTCCAATGAGTTCTCTGTGCTTTGGAAGTGCCTCCTGGTTGTAAGCCCTCCAGTGTGAAAGACTGGTTATTTCTTCATAACCAAAGCTTCCTAAGTGTTTGTTAAAACTGCACAGAACTTGCTTTTTAAAGGAATCTGGGAAAGGCTGCACAAATCATCTGTCAAAAAAGGCAAATGAGAATCGACACCTCCACCCAAAAAAAAACCCAAAAAACAAAGCAAGATTAGCCACGAGAAACATTAAAATATTTTAAAATGTATAACGAAAATAAAGATACTTGTGGTCTCGGCACACAAATCTACAGATGGAAAGAAGAGCAGAAATGGACTCAGTACACAGAGAACAGGCAATCATGTCTCAACAACTGGGTAACTTGGGTAGAAGTCAGCCCCTCATACAAGCTATATCAAAACAAATTCCAGGTGAATGAAGGAGCTAAACCTAAAGGTCTAGAAGAGAATATTAGCACTTGGAAGGACATGGACTCTACATAAAAACAGTGGCTTTCCCAGAGAAAATATCAACAGATTTAACAACTGAAAATTGTGGTAGATCTAAGATCACAAAAATAGAAAAAAGCAAATGGCAATCTGGCATATACTTGCCACAAATATGACAAATTTTGTTTATACCAATAGTACATGAAGAGTTCTTACAAATCAAAGATGAAAAAAATGAACACCCACACCTTAACAGTTAGGTCTAACTTCTATTCCAAGCCCATTCTGAAAATCTGAAGCTATGTAAAGGTTGAGATTTTTTGCTTTGTTTTTATATGGATGACTATACAGAAAAGAGTTAACAGTTAAGTCTGAGAATGCTAGCCTTGGGAAGAAAGGCCTGCTTGCAAGGCTGGTCCTTGGCTAGTGGCTGGGAATCTGGCACGAATTCTTACACTGATACGAGCTCTGTGAACGAGGCTTGCAGTGCCTAACTGTGCGTACAAACAATACAGCTGAAGTGGAATACCTGACTTCCTTCTGGGAGTTTGGATTTAAGATGCGCTAAGTAAGGGTGTCTCTGTGAGTCTAACATGCTGCTCCTGCAGATAACACTGCTGAGTCGCCACACTTTTTTGCTGGAATCTGTGCACCTGGGCACACCCCCGTGGAGAGGACGCTTAGCCACTTAGACCTGGGCTTCGCCCTCTGCACCTGCTGCCTCTACTGGTTTTGCTCTGTATCCTCTATTACACATTTTAATGCTAAGAAAGATTGCTGAGGTTTACGGATCCTTCTAGAAAAATCTCTAAGTGTGCTTTTGGGGACTCCCCAATGTAATGAACAATTGTTTCAGCATCAAGTTTGCTGAAAAGATCATTCTTTCTCCACGAATAACCTTGTGATTCTTGTCAAAACTCCAATGACCAACTTTACATTTTTTTCAACTGTTTTGGTCTTTTAAGATTTTTTTATATTCCATATACATTTTAGAATCAACTTCTTAATTTGTATCCTGAAGGTCTGGGATTTCAGTCGGTATTATACCAAACCTTTAGATCCTTTGGAGACATAAAGTATTGTTAGTACTGGACATTCCAGTCTGTGAACATCGGACCTCTATTTAGCTTTTTTTAAAACTTCTCTCAGCAATATTTTGAGGTCTTCAGTACAGGACTTGCACACACTTTGTTAAATCGATACTTAAATTCTCTCTTACTTTTATCTACTGTAAATACGATTTTATTTCAATTTCCAGTTGTTCGCAGCTGGTACACAAGAGCTAAACTTACTGCTGTGCAGTCTCACCACCATACCACGCTCAGTTTCTGGTATCTTCTTTGCAATGGCCTATGCAGACCATGCAAATCAAGACAGCTTCACCTCATCCTTTAAAACCTCCACGCCGGCCTTTCCCTGCCTTGTTGTTGGCGAGGGGCCTTCACCACGATGTTGAATACAAGGGCTGAGATCAGAGGGGATGCATTCAGCCTTTCATCATACAGATATTAAATCTAGGCTTAAGAGTATGTCTTATATTTATCAGCCTCAGGGAGTTCTCTTCTAATCCTAGTTGCTGAGTTTGAGTTTTGGACTTAAAAAAAAAAAGTCACAAATGGATACTGAATCATTTCTTAAATAAAAAATTCAGTATTTGTCAGAGTAAGCCAAGTCTTCAAAATGTTATCACCTTTAACCTGAAGCATGGTCATTCACAGTGAAAATCTAGAAATGAGATATATACAAAAATAAAGAATACTGCTATATATAACTATTATCTGTACGTACATAAAGAATATTATTTAGCACTAAAAAATATATATCAAGGACATTTGATGAAGTGGAAAATGTTTACACTTTCAGAGATAAAAGTCATATAAATCTTATGATTTCAATTTTGCATATATAGATGTATACGAGCAGGGTTAACAAAATTTAAAAAAAAAAAAAAAAAAAAAAAAAAATTTCTGGGTTTTCTATTTTCCACAAGCCTGAAAAACCCAATGTCTGCCGTAGTGCTCAGCAACTACTACAGCTCAATAATTAGTAGGGATCATAATAAGTGCTCTCTGGCATGACTGCCACTCAGTCCACTGCCTGTTACCTACTGCTCTCCATCCAGTTGTGAGATGTGCAAGCTCAATTACGTGGCATAGCAAGTGTTAGAAATTACACCATGTCCCCCATGATGAACGTTTTCGCTCCTTCCGGTTAAGTGATACATAGTCATAGGTCAGCAGCAACATCTGCATTAATTTTTTGCTAAGGCACTGTCATTAGAAATCTGTGATTTAATCAGATGATCTATAAACATTGAAAACCAAGTGGAAAAAAAGTTTTTATGAAAACGAAGCTGAATATTTCAGGAAGATTTAAATGAAAGTAAATTTCTAAAGTCAATTTCTAATGAATTAGAGGTTAAAAAAAAGGGAAATACAGTTTTCTTACTAAGACTACTGCTTAGTCTGAGAGACAGGAAGTTCTGAATGGCAGACTTATCCTCAAAAACAAAACAAAAGGACTTGGTTTTAAAACAAAACGGGGGCAAATTAACAGTGCATTTCAGCATTTCAAATTAATATAAAATAAGGTACTTAACGATACTAAGATTCCTCACGTTGGGTTTTTGGTTAATCATCATTAAGTACTGATCCGAACTGAACCAAATAAAGAGATATCTACTGTACTTTCATAATCAGAAAAAAATTAAAATAAAAAGGACTAGCTGGGGGTGAATCACTGCTGATTTACCTCGTAGAGCATGAGTCGAACATCAGCCTGCTGGCCCAAGCATCTCTTCAAACTATCCATGATCTCTAGGCAAAAGGATTCATTGGCGACAGAGCTGTACCGGCTGTGAACATCCACGTGGACCTGAAAGAAGAGTGGCCAGCTCTCGCCCATCTTACCGACCGAGCTCCCATTAGGTAAGTAAAACAAAGCTGGGGCTAAACTCAGCCTGTATTCTTGGTCTAAGAACCTCAGACTTCGCTTTTCTCCACACCTCAAAACCCAGGATTGAGGCGGACATGACAACCATCACTAGGCCCTAAGAAGTGTCACTATTCTAACTTGGAATAAGAGAATTTCCAAACATTAAAAAGAATGAACTTCCACGTTCCCTAAAGTTTTCCTGAGCCATATCAACTGCTTATAAGGCACACAGATGAATTCATCCCACCAGAATCCAGGAGTCATATCTGAATTTACTTAAAAAGCCTAAGCTCTTTTCGTTTCCACAAAATTCTGACAGGTTTAAAGGCAGTTTTTAGTTTAGAAAGGACATGACAAGAACTCCTAATACTTCCTACAGACAGCTTAGTGAGGTAGTTAATATGGACTGGGGTCAAATTCCGCAGAAATTCAAGTCACATATGTATTTAAAATTTTCTAGTAGCCAAATTAAAAAAATAAATAAAAACTGGTATATTTTATTTAAATCAGTGTATCAAAACCACCACCTCAGCAAGCAAACAAAAGCGGAACTGAGGTCTTTCACACCCTCCTTTTCGCCCCACGTCTTCAAAAGCCCGCGCGTATTCCACATGCACAGCGGTCACCCATCTGGAAGAGCCACATTTCAGCCAGGTCCAGACCAACGAGGCCAGGGGACATGCCGGACAGCAGGTCTGGCGTACAGCACTGACCACAGACAAGTGGTCACATAGCTGAACTCTCGGTTTCAGGGTCAAGGGTACAATCAGAACAAACGTACAGGAAGAGAGCTTGCACCCATCACCTCCTGCCCCCATGCACAGGCGACCAGTGAGTGTCAACAAGCCTACCTGGCTCACGCCGACAGAAGGCTGACTGCACTGGGAGGAGGACAAGCTGCCCAGCACCTTGAAGTTCTTCAGGAGCAGCAAAAATCCAGCAACTGCCGATTTTCGGGCATCAAGCTGCCTATTCAGGAAGAGAGAGGGCAGAAGTCAACAAATTTAACAATTTCACAGGACTGGGCTTCTGGGTTAGAAAAATCCATTCGTTCCAAATGGAGAAGGAATACTGCGTAAACAACGAAGCACAGAGCAAGCACGATGAGTTCACATCCAACGTCCGCAGCAAGTAGCAGTGCAGGAAAAAAGCTCACTTTTCACTCTCTGCGTGACTTGGGGACACCATCTTCCGTCCTGCTGTCAAGTCAAATATGGTGACTGGCAGACAAGAGGGCGGAGAGGCTGGACAACGGGAGGGGCGCTCAAACGCAAGCGCTGTGCAGCGGAGCAGCAGAGCTGCCGAAGCCGCGTGGAAAGGAGCGCTTCCACTCTTCGGCGGGGTGGCCGAGCGTGCGCCGTGAGCCCTCCATCCAGAAAAACCATGCGCTCATCTCACTGAGGCGCAGAGATTAACTGAGGCCACGGAGGCCATCAGCCGCACCTCTGGGAAAGGCCAGCAAACACCGCTTCTGGACAGGACTACCAGCAGGGCGCGCATCCGCATGACTGCCTTACGCCATGGTCAGTGTTAACCGGGCGCTGACCCTTTAAGCGAGACATCGGCGCGTCCTGGTGGAGTAGCAGTTAGGTCAAGTGCCTGCGCAGGACACAGGCCACACACCCCTGGGCTCCAGGCCCAGGTCCAGGGAGAACCACCAGTATGAACAACTACATGAAAAATAAAAATAAAGCAAAATAAAATGCTTCCTCCCCCTCTCTCTGCCTGCCTGCTTGCCTACTCGCCTTTATTCCTGCTGCGCTGGAAAATGGAGGGGCCAGGAAGCAGCTGGCTGACTCAAACCCTGAATGTGACACCTCAGACCCACCGATAACTTGTGTGGTCTGTGTGACACTAGACCCCGACTCCGATGTTCACTGAAACGAGTTCGGGGTGGTCCTGATTAAGGTGCTCTCCCTTCTTTCCCCTCTTCAGTGTGGCTGCCGCTCAGGCACAGTGAGAGGACAGCAGTGCACAGGAACCCGACCCTGAAGGTCATTCTCGGGCACAGACAGAACTCCCGGGATCAAACTTGAACCTGATCTCCACCAACTCCTGTGATCTTTGAAAAGTCACTTATTCTCCCTCGGCCCGTTTCCTTGACCTGCAAAGTGGGAACCGTGGTAATTTTCAATCGCAAGGCTGCTCTGAAGAGCAAGTGAGATAAAGCACATAAAAAAGAGCACAACGCGTATCTGACGAAAGTGTTCTTCCCTCTCTGGGTCAGGACCTTCCACAGCCACTGTGAACAGGCTGCACCAGGAGACGGCAGAGAGGATTTTAAGGAACATTAGAAAGTATGACTTCCTAGGGTCTCAAGGGATGCTAGTTACCTGGCAAACATAGCTTTCCGAAGAACCAGTATCAGGTAATCTCTCATTGACATGCTGATTTTGAGAAGGGGCTGAAAATGGAAGAATCAGTGGGTAAAAAACAACAAATTTTATTAGCCTTAGCTCAGTTCTAGCTAGTAGCACTGACTTTGGCTGATATAAGGAACCTCGTTTGTTATACTCAGCAGTGTGAATAGTACACACGAGTGCCTCCAAACGTATTATTCTCAATATTCTAAAAGCCTTTCAATTACTTCACTAACTTGAAAAGGAGTCTAAGGACAGAAGAATGCTCTAAAGCGGGTAAACTTGGAAAACAGTCCAGCTCCGTGTTTCTGCCCTTTACTGGCGACTTTTATGTTCAGACTCAAGGGAAACAGGCTGGCAGACAGACCCCTGCAAACCGCACTGGTCTTCCCCGGACACCGCCTCTGTGTGACGAGCTCTGTCGGAGCTGAAGCCGTACCTGCACCGCCTTTAGCAGCCCTTGGACAGTTTCAAGGGGCAGAAAGGACAAATAGTCAAAAGTATCTGTGGCCTTGGAAGAACAACTCTGAAGAACCAAGGGTGCGTATGTGATGATATTCGACAGCAGGTCTGAAAAACAGAATCTTGAATCAGTCTCCTCTAGTAACAATGCATTTCCAATAAAAGGAAGTTAAGTATTGGGAAAGAATGACTTAAAAGTGCTGCTTCCTTTCTCAAAGAAGTGTATCACCATATAAATTTCTATTGATCTACGTACGTTTTCGACAGTCAATGTAACCAAAGTAACTACTGAAGTAATCTTTTTAGTCTGTGAAAGACTATAAAAATTAAACTAAAAGACGGAAAGAAACCGACTACATTGCTTAGATAAGTAGCATGAAATCCTCCATATTTCCAAGTCAAAACCAATTAATAAACATTTACAAATTTTTATTATGCTCAAGCACAATATGATCCTAAAAGAAATAAACAAAAACAAAAAACATGGTTTCACTTTTTTCAAGAATTTTAATGTAGTTGGAAATTATGTATTAGTTGGGAAAAAATATTTTAAAAGAATAATAGCGGGTGTCCCCTGGTGGCGCAGCGGGTAAGGCTACTGGACACAATCCACACACGTCCCAAAGACCCAGATTTGTGCCCTGGGCCAAGCAACAACCAAGATGAACAACTAAACAACATAAAATGCTTCTGTGTCCTCTCTCTTCCTGCCTGCTGGTCTACAAGCCTTCATTCTGACGGCACCTTTCCTTAAAAAAAAAAAAGTTAAAAAGACACCAAGTATCTAATAATTCGAAATATATTTATTGTCTAGCAAGTGCTAAGGCATCTACGTATGAAGTGAAAGGAACAGGAGGTTATTATAGGTTGATAAACATTAAGAAAGCAAAGGGAGGGATTTCAAGCGGTTCCAGAGGGCAGGTAACATTTAGGGGCACATGCAAAGGGACAGTGGCAGTGAAAGTGCAGAAGAGAGACGTGCTAAGACACCAGAGGGCAGTGGGTAACAGTCGAGGCGAAGGGCTCAGAGAAGTATATACTTGAAGTTAACGTTGGAAAAGTGGATTTGGGATCAAACTGTCCAGGACTCTTAAGTGTCAGGACAATTGGCTAGTAATTTATTAAGAAGTATTGGTGATTTTCCAGTGACAGAGTGGCATTCTGGCAACCATGATCTGGTAGCAATATGCATACTGAATTGCTGCAGAGAAGAGACAGCAGGGAAGCCAACCAGGAATCTGTCTCATCGCGAGGTTCTAAGATGAGAAGGGGCACTGGGTGGGGGGAATAAAAGAAGAAAAGTACAATGTGAGGGGAAATGAACACTCCAGCATCATGCATATTTGAGAAGACGAAATAGAATTCCAGCCTCCAAGAGTTGGAGAGACATGCTTTAGAAAATAGAAACAAAATAGAGATGAAAAAAAGGGGAATTTATTGGAAAGAAAATGCATTGCACTGGAGATCAGAGTGGGGGAGGGGAACCTAGCTGGAAATACCCATCAGAAATGAAGGAAAGAAATAACTGAAATTATGGAAGTGGGAAAGACGTCTACAAGTAAGAGAAACAGACGTCTGCCTTCAGCCATGACAGAGCATCCGTGACCAGACATATCCTCCCACTTTCAACAAGAAAAAGACCAGTCATGTGAAATGCTCTTCAGAGCAGACCACAAGGAACACAGGTCGAGGAGCCTGGAGACAAAGGAATAAATGAGGTGAGCATCTCACTGCCCCTTCCTGCTCTATGCATGGAAGTTTCTAGCACAGGGGAACCTAGAGACAGCTGGTAACCCCGTTCTCTCAACCATGTACGAAACTTAACAAAAGAGACCTAAGTATAAAAGCTAAGACTACAAGGCTTCTAGTAAAAAATAAAGGAGAAAAATCTTGGCTTTGGCCAAGATTATTTATGACACAGAAGAATGGGAACTATAAAAGGAAACTGATAAACTGATCACTGACACATTTAAAATGCTGTTGCTTCAGATGACGGTTGCAAAAGTTAAAAGTCAGACCAGACTGGAGAAGACAGTTGTAAAACACCTTATCTGACAATGAACTTGCATGCAGAATGCGTTAAGAAAAACTCTTACAACTTCGTAATAAGAAGGCAAGCAACTTTTTTTTAAAATGGGTACAAGATTAACAGTTATTTGACAAAGAAATATACCGACGACAAATGTGGCCAAGGCCCATCATCAAGCACCGGGGAAATGCAAATGGAAGCAAGCTACAGTGAGACAGGATCGCGCACTTATTAAATGATTATGTTAAAAAGACTGGTTCGGCCACGCATGCCTGACGATGGGGAACAGGCAGGCGCTGTGGCAGGGATGTAAGATGGCGCAACCACTTTGGAAAGCAATCTGGCAGCTTTGTAAACTACCGAATACATAGCTACCACATGAGTAGCCGATCCACTGCCAGGTGTTTTCCCAAGAAAAATGAAAGCAGATGTCCTAGGACTGACGTGCACACGAGTGTCAAAACAGTTTATTTATGACAGCCTGGAGCTGGAAACAACCCAAATACCTGCCCATAGGTGAACAGAGACGCACACTGTGATTGCACTGCAGTGTGGGACACTGCTAACAATGAAAAGGAACCAACTATTGATTGGTACGGGCACCAGCCATGGAACAATCTTAAAAGAATTATGACCAAAAAAGGGGTGTGCATGACAGATTCCATTTTTATAAAGTTCAAAAAATGGTATTTAAGTTAGAGTGACAAAAAGACAGACTGAAGGCAAGATAAGCAGCCAATGATTCCAGTTTTCAGAGAATCTATGAAAGTTTCCATAGGCATGTCCTGGTGGAGCAGTGGTTTGGTCAACTGCCTCTGGCTGAAGTGTGGTCCACAGATGTGCCAAGGACCCGGGTTCATGTCCTGAGTTGGGGAGAACCGGGATGTACAACGAAACAAAATAAAATAAAATAAAAAATAAATGCTTCCTCCTCCCCTCTCTTCCTGCCTGCCTACTTGCCTTTTTGCCTTCCTGTGTTTCCGAAGAGTTGTAAACAGTGTTGAATGACAAAAATCAAGAAAGCTGGGGACAGAGAAAAGGTCACTGTAATTAGGCATTAGGAGTTAAGCACTGAAACACAAATTTAGAGGTCACTAAAGAGGTAAGTGCTGAAATCTGAAGGGCATGGGTTAAGAAAACTGGAAGTAAGCCAGCTGAAGAAGAGAAACACTCACTCATGAAAGAAGTGTGAAGAAGAGAGAAAGTTGATGCGAGATGGACGCTTCACTCATTAGTTCTCTTTGTTCCTGACGACAGATCTGCTTCTGACAGACAACGGGTAGATTTGTCTTTTGGCATCATAATCAAGCTACTGAATTGATTATTAAAAACCTTTTCTCCCAAAGAACCAAATCATTACGGTCATTTAAATAATATTCCAGAGGACTTTATTTATTCTCCCAAAGTTCAATACCTAAGAAATGGCTGATCGGGGAGGATGTTCGGGTAACAACCCTGTTGAGGACTTGCTCCAGGATTTCTTGTCTGATCATCTCATGGACCTAAAGAAAAAAAGAACCAATAAAAATGCATGACCCTCAGCTCACAGTGGCATCAGCTGGGATGCAGGTAAAGCTTGACTGTTTATTTCTGGAGACACACGATCAGTTACCGTTAGCCTCATTCTGCATGCAGATGATTATCCGCAGGGCAAACTGCTGGTTATTAGCCCCAAAGTACAGATTACGTGCAGTTACTGCTGCATGAGGCCAGCGCCACACGGAGCAGTCCTACTCAGGCATCCACGACACACCAATGTGCATTATCTCAGTACACACATACTTTTAAATTTAGAAGTTCACAAAAATTTCTAGAAACCCATCTCCACTAGCCCTTTCTCCTTAGTTTCTAGAAGCATGTAGGTGTTGCTTAAAAAAAGATGTTTGGAATTTTCACTTAAATTTTAAACTTGCTTAAAATTAAACTTGATTACTTCGAGACTAATTTCTTTCAGATCTGAGACTAACAGATTAGTAGAAGTAAATCACGTGCTTTCCAAGATGCTCTCACACAGACATTATCTGTGTGAAATCAAATGCAGCAGAAATAATATTAATTAAAAAACAAATTATTAGTCTTTTATGCTAAAATGTTTTTAACCAGATTACTGTTGAGCCCTTTATACTCTACCACACACCTGGAACCCTCAGGGCCCGCTGTCTGGCCCCCCACAGTTCTGTGTCAGAACACCAGACTGGCGTTAAGAGGCCTCCACACAGTGCTTCAGCATGGGTGCTGGCTCACAGCTACACTGAGCAACTGAACGTTGAGACGGTGTTAGAGGAATAGTAGCAAAGCCATTTGGCCTCAGATGTGATCTAGCTTTTTTCCCCCACTTGAACAGATATTTTTGAAAGTTGTTTCAGAAATTAAGATTAAGGAGGTAGTCATAATATAAAAATAAATGTTTGCAATGTAAACTTCCCATTCTGTGTTCTTCAAAAACACCAAGCATGATTCTTCAAGACTGAGGCTTTCCAGTGACCTGAAAGATTATGTTTTTGATATGAGGAATAGCATTAAACAAACAGAAATGACTTTCTGCTGGAGAAAGAGGAGGAAATCATGTGTAATGTAATTTACATTCAAATTTGTAAGATACAGCCAGAAATGACAGAAATTAGAATGCATGAGAAGCTCACAGAAGTGAAGGGTGACAATAAGTGCCAAGCTGGACCTGCACTACTTCAGTACAATGCCAACTTATGTATTGACAGACACCGCTTCATACTCAGATTTCTTTGTCCCCTAAACTCCCAAGCAAACGCCATGCCTATCTATAGTTTGACAGAATTAGGAAGTTCAGCCTAACTCGAGTCTCACCTTAAAAGTTTCCAGTATGATATCAGCTCCCAGCTTACATGCATGCTGGTTTGGCATTCTGGAAAGTGCTGAGCTGGTTTCAACAGCTTTTCCATCAAAAATCTTCTTCGGCCCATACGAATCCATTAAAATGAAGCCAAGTTCTACCAGGCCCTGAGTGACATGATCCCAACTATGAACACTGCAAGAAAACAAACCTCTGTTAAAAAGAAAAATTCAGTAAGATCTTACCTTTAGTACCTGTCATACATTTCCTAAATGTGACCTCAATAACCAACAAACTCAACATAACTTTTTAAAAAGTGCATCCTCATCTGGTAACTTTTAAGTTGTGATGCACACTACTGGGAACAGCAGGTAAGTAATCTCCACTGACGCATGGGTTCTAGTCTCAAATTTGCCAGATGTGCCCAGCTCACGCAAATTCATTCTAGATTTGCAATACAATCTACCTTGAATTATGTTTTAAATCATAAAGCATTGAAACACATTTAATCCATAAACAAAGAAAGCGGCACAGGTGAAGACTGCCTCAACAGACCCCCTCGCTGGCACAGGCTATGACAGACCTGGATTTAGACCAGGGACTTCCCGGAAGTAAGGAAAGAAAGATCGTTCAAACAGCTGATGTATATGCTGAAATTAAAACAACCAACTTTTTAAGTTGGTTTTGTCTAAAATTGCTAATCAATTGTGTAAAACAGCTAATTAAATTTAAACCACCAGCCTCAAACTTCAACAAGTAAATAAACAAAAACTTTTTTAAGTCGGTTTCAATGCTAATCAAGACTCAGGCTGATCCAGAGTTGTGGGGCCATGAAAGGGCAAGGGCACTTAGTTCCATGTCCTCGCTGTCAAGGTGGACAAGAAGTCAGGCCTTGGCTTCAAGGATGTTTTAATACAGGAAAAGCTTGCTTGATCATTTTTAAGGGATTCGGCTCTGATGGGTGAAGTCAGAGCTGTGGTTCTGATGGGCAGCAGGAGCGTGGGGCTGCACTGCACCTCAGCACTGAGCATGTGGGGACCTGCTGGGGGCAGGGCTGCCGACTCACCTATTCTTAACCACCTCCAAGATCACGGCTGAAACAGAAGATCTATGAGGAACTAGATCCTGAAGAAATTTTGAGCCTTGGAGAAGCTGAAGATCCTTAAAGTTTTTTATAATCAAGGTCTTTAAAAGGTCAAACACCTAATACAAGGAAATAGAAAAATGAAGCAAAGAATGACGGTCCATGCTGTGAGACCCTAACCCTATGCTCGCTCAGTCTCGCTGCCATGCACACATATCCCCAAGACAAGTGTTCACTATGAGCATGATAACAAAATATGACTTTTATGAGGAACTTCTGAGTCGAAGATTGGCCTTAAATCAGAGAGGAAAGGGTCTAAAAATCAACACAAATATTACACACAACCAGGGAACATGAGGACAAGAGTGAAGGATTTCATGTTTCCATCTTTGCAACTACGCTGCTCTGACTGTCACCTCAGGTTGGGACAACCTGGAAAACTGGTAAACATCCAGATACTTTCTCCTTCTTCTACGTGGACTGTGTGATAGGTCTCTACTCTCACTCCCACCTCACCCCGCAACAGTAAATGGAGGTACAAACCAAGCACCCGGAGAAGTCTTCAAGGTCTAATGCCTTACAGGGCACTCAATGGCAGGAGGGTAGGGGCAGAATTGTTTAGGGAAGGATAACGAAACAAAACAAACACAACAGGCTCTTGATTCCAGTATCAACTACAGAAGAAATGAGAGGCCTTGATAAGCACCTGCTCCTTGAATCTTGGTATTCTGGTCACAGATAGCAGGAGGGCGGCGCTGAAGGGACACACGCTGCTGCTGAAACCTCGCTGTCCTGCCTGGAACAGATATCCCAACAGCGTCATCACTTACATCTTCAAAGTGTTAATGCAGGCTAATTAAAACAAGTCCTTAAATTGTCTTGAAACCAAAATGTAACACCTAAAACTAAAACTTTTGAAAGGAAAACAGCAAGAAATCTTCAAGACCTTGGTTTACGTATAATACCAAAAACATAATTTATATTAGAAAAACTGGATAAATTAAACCTCATTAAACACTTCTGTGCTTCAGAAGACATCATTAATGAAATGAAAAGACAAGTCAGTTACAGACTGGGGAAAAACAGCTGCTACTTACACATGAGAAAGGACTTGCACCCAGGATATATGAAGAATTCTTACAACTCAGTAAGACAATCAAAAAATGGGCAAAAAATTTGAATGAAATTCAAATCTTCAGCAAAGAAGATAAAAAAACAGTTTACAGATGAAAATGAGAAATGCTTAATTAGCATCAATCATCAAGGACTGCAAAGTGAAACCTCAATGAAATACTGTATTATACCATGAGAGTGAGTATAATTAATAGGGGAAAAATACAGTAACAAATTCATGTGAAAATACTACCACACACTGCTGGTGAAATGCAAATTGATACAGCCACTTTGAAGAACAGTTTGGCAGTTTCTTAAAGATGGAAACATAAATTAACTGTACTCCTCAGCGTCCACCCAAGAGAACGAAAGGAGATGTCCATACAAACACCTGTAATACGGATGCTCCTAATAATCATGAATTATCATTATTCATAATGATCAAAAAGAAAGAACTCAAATATCCATCTGGTGAAAAGCTAAACAAATCTGCGTATCCGTATAATGGAATATTAGCCAACAAAAAATGATGGTAAAAGCGAGAGCCTGGATTAACTGAGCGCAATGCTGCACGGAAAAGCCAACTGCGAGATCACAGAGCAGGTTATGGGCGTGAAACGTCTAGGAAAGGTCAAGCTAGAGAGAGGGCAGCGGGAATCTAAGTCCATTACAGACGGGCAAAGGGGCCCTTCAGGGCGCTGACACGCTCTGCAACAGGGTCGCTGTATTGCTCAACTACATAAAAATAGAAAAAGTCAACACCTGAAACAGGTGAGCTGTACGTCATTTATCTTGTACTCAAGATTTCGACAAAGAGGAGTAAATATAAAATCATAGGAACGAAGCAGAAAACCAACAAATAAAACAAAGCTGGTACCCCCTGGGGCTCAGCAGCTGGCGGTGGGTCCTATAAAGTCAACAGACCAGAGTTTGAGACTCAGGGCTCGGGGAAGAAAGAAAGGCAAGAAAAAAAAAGCTGGTTTTTTGAAAAGAGCAATGACAGTTACCACAAATGGAAATGAAAAGAATAAGCAGACACGGAGAAGATAAAGGTGCTGTAGCGTGTAGCTTCCACCTGACGGGCTTTTAAAACCCTTTCTCACAAAACAGACCCAAGGCTGCTTGGAGAAACGGCTGACGTCAGGGCGGGGCAAGGAAAGTTCAGGGTGAGACTCAGCCAGTTGGACACCAAAGCACTCAAAGATTAATGGGCCATGTCAGAGGGCATGCAAGCCACCTGGAAGGATACAATGGGTCAAATTTGGGCCAACGTGAGAGCATTAAAACAAATAATGTCAAGTAATATGAGCTTACAGAATTCTAAAAGGTTCAGAGGTACATAATATAAAAATCAGAGGTGAGGCTCTTCATAGAAGACAGCTCAAAATGGAGAAGGAATGAAAGCAGATTTTTTTTAAAGGAAGGTGCAGGCAGGAATGAGGACAAGCAGACAAGCAAGAAGGCAGAGAGTAGAAAGCAGCACTTCATCCATTCTATCGAGGTATTCACGATGGTTGTCCCCAGGGCCCTGGGTCTCAAACCTGGGTTCTTGGGATGTGTGGTGACTACACAACGGTGGACTTACCCCCAGGCCACCGGCCTGCACCGAGAATTAAATTTTTTCATTCTTAATTTTAATCCTTCCATTTTGTAACTTTCAGGATAATTGCTGATTTAAGAATCGTCAGTAGACAGGGAAACAAACTGCTGTGCCAAAGACCGCTGAAGGGGACTGCCACATGATCTTAGTCAGGGACCCTGAGGATGGCTTTTAAGCTCAGAGAAAAGCATCTCTGGAAGTGAAGGAAACTTCCAGCCACTATCTCCCCCAACCATCTAGAGTCACCAGCAGCAGGTGAGCCTGATGCTGAGCCCTGTTATGATGCGATCGACGAGCCCAGACTGGCTTTCCCTGTCAGTTATAGGGCCGGGGGATCAAGAGACTTCCGCGACACCAGAACAAAGGGAATCCCACTCTCTCTGTCCATAGCGCCTCATCAGCACACAGCAGCCGACGTGTGCTTTGACTGCCTCCCCGCAGCGCAGTGCAGCGCAGAGCTGAGCACTCGACAGAGACCAGTGACACCCGGCCCTCTGCAGCGGCGTGCTGGCCCTTCGGGAGAAAGTGCGACACGCACACAAGTATCCCTGCTAATTGTCTACTTCAATGATGAGGAAGCAATGAGGCACCAGACCACTGGGCTGGAGCCTCGAACAATCCAGCTCGCAGAAGCCGATGCTGGTTCGCAGGAGAGGCAGCGCGAGCACTCAGGCACTGAGGAATCCTGACTCCACAAGCATGTCAAACGGTTCAGGAAGAAGGGAGAGTGAGACAAGACACATGCATCACATCTTTAATAAATGCAGAACGCGGGCACTTCTCACCAACGTTCCTGTGGGCTGACCTAAGGAAAAAAACAGGTCCTTTTCCTTAAACAAAACACTTCAGATTTTAATCTAGTTCACAAATATTTAATGATGAGTGACTTGGTTTCATCAAAACCCATAATAAACAACTAAAAAGAGGTAGTATCCCCAATTCATAAAAGAAACAAAAGTCAAGGTGAAAGGTCACAAAAGATAATGGATTAAGATTAGATTCTGAGTTTTCCACTAAATATTCTTTTTGGAAAAAAAAACAAAACACTCGAACATTTAAGGAACAGTTTCAAAATGGAACTTGTTTAAGAGCATGCTTCCCACTTCGAAGCACAAAAAGGGACCCGCCAGAGCCAGGAAGACTCCACGTCTCTGTCACTGCCGGCTGCTGACGGGCACGAGGCCTGCGCCCAAGCGTCCTTCCTGGTGGGAGATGGCGAACACCTGCAGTCGGGGGCTACCTTTAAGTGTCTCAGGAGCTCTCGGCTCAGTTCGCAGTCCAGCTTGATGGCAAACACAATGTGGAGAATTACAGTGCCTTCCACGTGACGAAGTTCATCCGATGGCACAGTAACCCGATCCAGCAGCCTACAGGGGGAACAGGAGGCATGAGCTACGGGGTGAGCAGAGCAGAGAAGCAGATTCTGAGGCGGGCGCACGCTCACTGGGGCCATGCGTCTCAGTGCCAATTCCACTGCCTCGCTGACGGCGCCTTTTAACCAGAACACTCCCTGAAAGACGTCTGTGGCCATCGCTCGACTTCCTCACCTGTGCCCAGTCAAGTCCAGCTCAACTAGGCGTCTGGCCCCCAACGCCATCTGACTGCTGTCGCCGCAAGGCTCCACAATGACCTCAATGACCAAGTCCATCTTAATTACTGTCTTGGTAGATTTGCCACAGCTGACCGCCTCTTTCTTCTCTTAGCTTCCGGGGAACTGTCACTGGCCGCCTCCCAACTTTTTTTTTTCTTTTTTGCTGGCTCATCTTCCCTTTCATGGTGAAAAGCCTCCGAGCTATCCTGGGTTTTTCACTCCGCTTCACAATCTTCCTAGGTGACCCCGTTAGGTCTGGGACAGCTTCCATCCCTTCCAGCGACAGCTGCAGTCCTCCCTTGGCGCCTCCCTGTAACGCCAGCCTGCTCAACACCTCCACGCTAATACACGCCTCAGACTTTCCAGGGTCAAACTGAGCTTATTTCCCCTAAACCGGCTTCTCTGTCAGTCTTTCCTAATTCAATGAACAACACTGCCTTCGAATCAGCTGCTCAAGTCAAATAACTGAAGAACAGCCTAGATCTGAGCTGTGACTCAGCGACAGTGCTTCCTACTTCATATTTTCTCGTTCTCTATTTTCTGTTCTAACTAAAGGCTAAGTCCCATGAGAGCGGGGACACTGCCTGCTATCACTGCAGGTGCAGGACAAATGGTGCCCGGCACAGAGCACACACTCCAGAAACAGGCCTGAAGTTTGTAACCTCAGAACAATTATTGCTACAAATGAAAGTCCTGAAGAGGGTGCATTATTTTTTAAACTTTATTCCTGAGCAGTTAGGAGATTAGGAACGTCTGCACTGCCTAAAAGGTAGGACCCGGGAAGTTACATAACAAAGAAATAACTAAAATATACGATGAGAAGTGAATTTGTAAAGATGATTTCAATAACATATAAACATATATGTATGATGGTAACATAATGAATAACCATATACCCACCGTACTGTTCAATTTTACCTGTGTTGAAATGTAAATTTTAAGAAAGCATATAAATTAAAACATTAAAAAAAGACTTCAGTTCTATAATGCAGACTCACTCATCACCACTCTCTTCTTCATTGTGCTGTTTATCTAGCTCATTGAAGAAAGCAATGATTCCTTCCAACACCCTCCTTCTGCTTCCCTGAAAAAATACAAAACAGGCAGCATTGGCCCCGTAAAGGACAAAATAATCAAGCTCAAAGTACTGTTTAAAGGATTACCATGTACAAATTTAAATAAACAAAAAGATTAAAACCTAGAGTCACACTAAAAATTTACAGAACACTTCCATGTTGAACTGAGTTTGAACATACCTGAATGTCAGGTATTTGAAAAAAATTTTAATTAGTTGATATTTTATTTGATTAGAGCAGCAGTTACTTGTTGGACACAATGTGCAGAAAATACTAATTACTAGATCTATTTTTCTCTAGACTCACTGTCAATTTTACAGGCCCCCATAGAAAGTGTGCTGGCAAAAGAGGGGTGTGTGGCTCCCTAGGCTGAGGGGCATGACCTTATACCTGGTCAGAGGGTCACATATGAAATGAAATCATCACTCCCTGGAATGCACACCAAGAGGATGAAAACACTGAATGGCCCTAACTCGTCATTCCACAAGAGTTAAAGAGAAACAGCTCTTTATTTCTACCTTTGTGGAGAGAACCAGGAGCTGGTATATCAAAGGTGGTATTTCTTGAAGATTCAACTTGGAGAATGTCTTCAACACTTTTTCTATCACAAATTCAACCTCTTCTGCAGTCAGAGGAACATCCCTGTGGATCAAAGATTCTCAAAGTCAGAGCCCAGTAAGGGCTCTTCTGAGATTTCTCTAGCAGAGAACCTTACAGGGGGAACCAATAACCTTATCTAAGCAAAGTTATCTAATAAAAATTCTAACGTTATACTTTAAATGAACAATCAAGGCTAAAAAGAGGAGAGGAAATCCTGTAACAGAAAACAGAAGTAGAAACACTTCTACTTGAGGGCGAGCACTGTTTCCAGCACAGCAGGGCACAGAGAAGGGGAGGATGGTGCTTACTTGAACATGGAGGTAAGCTGGATTATATACTGCTGATTCCATCTGGTTAAAGAGAATGACAGAGAACATGAAAGTTTATCTCATTTTAACTCATTTACTTATTGCTTTGCAAAATTAATGAGGAGAAAAAAAAATAGGGCCATTTCAAGTTTGATTTGGCACTACTGAGAAACAAGATTAAAAAAAAGACATTGAAGGTGAGCCGTGGTGGAACAGTGGTTAGGTGCCATCCACATACATCCTAAGGACTCAGGTTTGAGTCTCGGGGCTGGGAAGAACGACCAGGATGAACAGCTAAATACAATAAACTGTTTCTTCTTTCGCTCTTCCTGCTCTGGTGGCCTAGCAGATAATCCCATATAATCCCAAGGACTCCAGTTCAGGACCTGGGGCAGGGGGAACCATCAAGACAAACAACTAAATGTTTCTTCCTCCTCTCTCTTCTCACCTGCCTGCCTACTCACCTTCATTCCTACTTGCACCTTTCCTTTAAAAAAGACATTTAAAACAATGAAATAACAGCTTCCAAATTTATCAGATTAGCAAAATCAATGTCCTATGACAGAGCTGGTGAGATGTTCAGCATTTATCACAGACCTATTCAACTTAGTTAGAAGTATATCCCATGTACGTGCTTATAAAGTTTAACCTAGATCTATAAAAATGTTCACTTTTACAACATTATTTTTTAAAGGAAAGGTGGAGGCAGGAATGAAGGCGAGTACGCAGGTAGGCAGGAAGAGAGAGGAGGAAGAAGTGTGTTTTTATATTTCACTAAGTTCATGATGGTTGCTTCCCCCAGGTCCGGGACCTGAACCCAGGAGTACGTGCTTGCTCCTGGTATGTCTTTGCATATTTCATTTTAAAGGGTATAAATTTCAAGAAGTGGCTCTATCTTCACTCACCTGTCTCTACTGCATGCTTAGGCTGGTCAGAAATCTGTGGAACATGTCTACACATGTATTGCTATGTTAACATAAACAGTTAAGTACATAAAAACTACATATACAGTCTTAGAGCAAAGACATAGCAAATAATCTCTCAAAAATTCATTGTAGGCTAAATGGCTTTATAATGGTACTGAAAAAATGGATTACAATATTTACTGTGATAAATTCCCAAAATAAATGGTAATTCTTTTTTTTGGCCACCTGTAGTCCCAAAATAGTTCCACACATTAATGAAAAAGACTCACCTGCCAGAACAGAGTGTGTTAATCAACTCCTTCTTACATTCTTCTCCACTCAGTTCACCTAATGATGCAAAACACACAGTAAATACATTCAAGGAGAAAGGAAAAAAGCCATTAAAATCAGACTCCCACTACCTTTTCCATAAGTGAGAGTTTCCTTTTTGGTAGCAAGTGCAGTGAGGACGACGGGCAGCAGCTCCAAAGATTTCCCATTAGTCAGGTTGCCCTCTCTGATAGCGCTGACAAATTGAGTGGCTAAGTCAATCAAGGATGGTCCTGGAAAATTATGAGCCTGAAAGTTCACGGGATACAGGAAATGTTAAGCAGAAATCCGAATGTCTGGTGTCTCCTTCCAAGAAATAGTCTATCACTGAATGAACAGAACTGGTACTGAAACCCAGAACTGATCCCATAGGAGTCAGGAGTCATTATGCTCTAACGTGATGTTGGAAAGGATTTCAAAAGTCAGAATTCTCCAACGTAATGTTCTCAAATATGCCAACTCTTCAAAAGGTACTTGTCCATGGCACCAGGCATATAAATTAGGGGGCTTATGGTCCACCCACCAGCTATGTTTGCTTTTAGCAGTAGCTCTTACTCATAAATAAGGACTATCTTAGGCTCTTCCCACTTCAGCTTCCACAACGAACCATACCCCCGCAAATCCATCCAAATCCGCAAGGCTGGTTTTCATCTCACCTCCAGCATCAGCAATCCTATGATCTCAGATGTCACATCTTTCTGCAAATGACCTGATTCCACCAACTGGATACAGCATGTGTAGATCTTAAGTCTCCTAAGGGCTCCAGCTGTCTCAGAGCAGGGGGAGCCTTGTGTTTTAAACAGGTGGTACAGAAACAAAGAAAAAGTCTTGTGTAAGTTTCAATGGCAAAAAGGAAAAACAACAGTTTTGTAGTTTAGTAGATAAAAAGAATTGTCAAACTATTAGTTATGGTAGTTAAAGCATCAATACCTAGGCGCTCTGAAAAAATATTTAGTTACATGTCTGCAATCTCATCTTGTGTTTCATCTACGTCACTGAGTTTTAAAAATAATTTTATACTGCAAAAGGAAGCACCTTCTATTGAATCTAATAACTTTATGGGCTCAGTAAACCCAAATGTCTTTAACACACTCACTGAAAAACATCATCACTGAGTGATTTCAATAGGAACGGCAGCGTAAGGACCTTGGAACATCCTCTGCTCCATAAAACAAAAACACTGACAAAAACAGTGAAAAACTTGTCTACAATTGTGGAAATCAAACACTGAGTCTCCGTGAGAACGGTGCCCCGTGCCCATGAACACATCCTCATCACACCCACCGGGCCGGTGGTCTGCACGCAGGAGCCCCACCGTCACAGTGAAAGCCAGCAGCCTGCCAGAACCACAATCACAGCTCACGGCAGTCACCTCAGAAGCTGCTGACTGGCCTGTCACCTGGGGTAAGCATTCAGGTCTGTCCCTGCGCTGTCAGCCTCGAGCATAAGATGGTCTCAGGCACTGCCGGGCTCTGGTCAATGCCGGAGGAGTCACAGGGTCCCCGGCTGGCTCCCAGCCTGTAACAGTTCAGCCTTGAACCTGCTCAGTGCAGTCGTCCACTCAGGCTCGATCAGTTGTGTGCATCTAAATCAGCTGCACTTGAGTATGTTTTACTTGCTTTGAGGCCATCAAACAGCTGGTCAAACAAGCTTATGGAAAGAATGTGAAAAAAGAAATCCCGAGACTCTGTGGCCTGGGGGTTTGAGACATGCTGATGCTCAGGGCCGGGCATGGCCAGGCAGACGCAGGAGCACGAGCTCTGCCTGGCTGTCCTGGAAGCTGTGGCCACGCAGGAGGGCAGGGGAAGAGCCGCCGCCACCCGTGTGCTGAGGGTGCCCCTCGCCAGGCAAGGGCTCTCCGTGGAGGCTGGGAAACGGCGGTCCCAGCACTCAGGGAAGTGCTCGGTTAGTCCGGACAACGCACACAGCGATTTTACAAAATCACTCAGGAGAGCCACCAAAGTGACAAAAGCAAGAGAGAGGGAGGGCATCGAAAGTCTAGAATTCTTACAAAATATCATCTCGAATGTTCCACTTCCAAGAAGAAATATCTCAAACATGTGGAGAAGAGCATGGTGGTGAAAAGACGGTGGGGCTGGGGGAGAGGCGACAAACGTCCTGGCATTCCAGACAGTTCTAGGTCAGCGCCTCCAGAGAGCAGGAGTGGTCGTGTCTGAAGGCAAAGCTGTGGGATGCCCCAGGCGAACCCTCAGTGCAGCTGCTGAGGAGGGAGGGAGGGAGGGAGGGAGGGAGGGCAGAAAGAGTGCCAGGCCAGTCTGCCGGAGGGAGCCCATCAGGACGGAGCCCAGCAGGCAGCCCGGCAGCCCCCAGGAGGAAGCCCTCCGGGGGCCACACCCAGCTCCGCACAGCGAGTCAGCACCAGCTGCTTAGGCACAACAGGGCCAGAAAGAAAACGCACAGCTGGGTCACGCTCAACGACCAACACAAGTGTCCCCTAAGCTGGAAAGATGAGGATGGGTCGACAGAATACTGGAAACTCTCTACAGAGAAGCACCGGTTCGGAGCCCATGCACAGCACAAGTGACAACAGTCAGACAGAGAATCAGGACACCAGAGGGGCCTCTCGGGTGAGGGACACTCGGTGAGACCAACACTAACTCCCAGCACAAATTGGAGGCCAGAGGCGAGGCCACAACCCAGTGGAGCTGCTGAAAGACACCGACCACTGGCCGCCGGGAGCCAGGAGCCGGGAGCAGCTCTCTTCACAACTGCAGGGCAGGGCCCACGCCTCCGCCTAGGGCCCGAGCACAAGGGCGCGTCTGCAGCTGCCGGCGTGCGGAGGGCCTGCAACCCTGGAGCGCACCTCCGCCCGGGCCGTGGAAGCTGCCCGCTTGTCCTCACCACGCACGCGCTTCCACATGCTCCACATCCACCTCAAGCTGCTGTCCGGAGAAGCCCCTGGCTTCGTGTCTGGTCTTCTGAAGAACAGCTACCCATATTTAAAGCTCAGAACCCAGATGTGAAAAACTCAGAACTAATAAAAAACAGCCCAACTATGGCACACCCTCATGCAGTAGCGGTTAACACAGTCCCTGCCCATCCCAGGTCTGCAGGAGACAACCAAAAACTAAATAAAAATGCTTCTTCCTCCTCTCTTCCTGTATCTTTCCCTTTAAAAAAAAAAAAAAAAAAAAAAGCGACTGCACTTAAAGGGTGAAGTTTTTGAGTATTTGGATTATATCTCAATATTTTAAAATGTCATGATTAGCTAACTGCTGATCCTTTACACTATCACTTTAACAGGATTAAAATATCAGAAGCTAGTTTCCACAAGTACTCGATAATTCATGCTATTTTAAAAACAGCCTTTCCAAGTCTGTTTTCAAACAAGGGAAAATGAAGTTAGTCACAGAAGTAGGAGCCATGATAATCTGTCCTGGGTTTGTCCCCCCAAGAAAGAAATGACTCATTTCTTTCATTTACTAGTGCACATATAAACGGCTGCTTCTGATCTTTCATATTTTCCTTTTGCTGATATTTCTACAAAATAGTCAACTAGCGAGTTTCCATAGAGTCACTCGACCAATTTTGAAAGACTTTTCATGACTGGGAAGATGTATTTGTATAGCCTTGCAGGGGAGACCCAATTTATTTGGGGGAAGATAAATAAACCAAGATAAAATACTCCTCTAAGAGTCCACAGTCACTTAGTTGTACCTCGCAGAACTCTGTCCTAGCACACATGCAGCAGCTCTGAGTCCCGGTCTGCAGTGACGCAGAAGCGGACCTTCCGACGCGGGCGCCAGCGCGGCCAGTGGGAGGGCTGGGTCTCTACAGAAGCACCGAAGAGGCTCCACTGCAGCAACCCGAGCCCCCAGGCCCTTGGTCAGCACAGATTAAGTACTAAACAGAGCTTTTTGCTTCTCCAGCTTCTGAAGCACCTGCAAACCAGAGTGGACTGTATGGAGTATACCCTTTACAGGCCCCAAACCAGTAATGCAGTCGCAGACAGCAACTTCAGCCGATGTCGGCACGGTGATTCAAATCCACACAAGAAACTGCAGCTTTGCTTAACTCCGCAGACTCCCCTAAACACAGAAAATGTCCCAGCGGCGCTCCAGACAGAAAGGTCGTATGTGCCAAGAGGAAACAAATCTACCTTGAACCCAGAAAACAGGAGTGGCGTGGATCGCTATTACCTTTGAAGATGGCCCTCAGGAGCGCTCCAGCGGCCTCGCCTTTCAGTGCCTGGCTCTGAAGGAGATCAGTCAGCTGCAATTAGAGAGGAAAACACTAAATCAACAACTCTCCCATCCCAACGACCTACACTCCCAAGAGGAAACTCACTCACTGGTCAGGTTCCTATCAGAGACTCTAGGTATCACACATACCTAAGTAGGTGGTCCTAGACTATACACATTCCTATAACAGTAACAAAGAAACATCTATATTACACACATATTTATTTAGCTAGAGCTGCATAGTCACAATATGATGCTGGGTTGTCAAGATAAAATCTATTCAACAAACATTTCCTATTTTGTTGGCATGAGGGACTGAGCTATGTTCCTGGCGCTGTATATCCATTCGACTAACACTTTCTGAGCATGTTTTTGCTTAGGCACTAGGGGTAAAGGACAGACAAAATGGACATGGTAACTGAACTCGAGCGTATGGAGAGCAGGAGACGAAGGATGCTCCAAAAATGTAAAGGAGACAAACAGAAGCTGAGATGGGCAGTGACTGGAGAAAGCGAGGGTGTCAGGGAAAGTCTAAGGTAGGTGACAAGCAGAGACTAGGAGGAAAAGAGTTAGTTATGCAAGGTGGGAGGGACATTCTAGATAGAAGTATCTCTGCGTGCAAACGCCCTGAGGGAACAAAGGGCTTCAGCATGTTTGAGGACCTGGTGGTGGTGGTGGGGGGACCCAGCACGGCTGGAGAGCAGTAAGAAAAAGAACGGGACAAGGTGAGTTAGTAGAGATGGGCAAGCACCGGATTATGAACTCTTATAGGCCAGGCCACGGTAGGACGTTTACATTCTGTCCAAGAGCAATATAAAAATAACAATGATAATTATATATATACATACATATACATATAAAATCAGTCTTACACCTAGAAATCAGTTTAACCAAGGAGGTGAAAGGCCTGTTCACTGAAAAGTATAAGAAACTGATGAAAGAAACGGAAAGATATTCTGTGCTCACAGGCTGGAAAACAAAGTTAAAATGTCCATACTACTCAAGTCGTCTACGGAATGAATGTACCTCCTACCAAAAGTCCAACAGCATTTTTCACACACTAGAACAATTCTAAAATCTGAATGTAACCAAAAAAAAACACCTCAACATCCAAAGAAACCAATCTGGTTAAAAACGAGCAGATGATCTGAACAGATGTTCTCCCAAGGACGACGCGCACAGGAGCAACAGGCACATGAAGAGGTGCTCCCGTCACTGACCGTCAAGGAGATGCCAACCAAAACCAGGGTGAAGCATCACTCATACTTGTGAGAACACTGCTATTAAAGAGACGAGACACGTGTTGGCGATGGATAGAGAAAAGGAAACCCTTGCGCACTGCTGGCGGGAGACAAGATGAACGACTAAGTCAGTCTTGGGTCTGAACCTTGGCTGTCTCATTTTATTAGCTTATTAGCAATTTACTTGACCCATTATGTGTGTCCATCCCTACACCAAAGGACTGTTCCTAGAGGGAAATTATATGACAGGGAGAGGACCTTGCACAGGGCCCCACACACAACAGGGCCCAAGAAATGTTCTCTTCTTGCTCCTCCCTCCACTGACTTCCAGTCTTTCTCTTCGATCTTGTTCAGTCGTTTTACTGCATTTTAAAACATAGAGGCAATCCAAGTAAAATTATCCTTGCTATTTTTGGAGGCTTTATATGTTTTCTTGTTAGGCTACAACTACAATGTTCTTAATGACAAAATACAGAAAACACACATACGCGCACATGCACACACACAAATAAAACAGTCTTAGTCTTTAATAATTAGACTGAGTTTACGTAATGGCCGGAGTACAGTTGATTTCTGTCCTTCTCAGAACGTGACATCTGGAAACGTGACATCCACCTGTCCCTCACTATTAATTCTGATCACCCAGTCAAATGTGCTGCCCAACTCTGTCATTTCGTACATTACTTTTCCTCCCTTCAGTAGCAGCGTGCAGGGACACATGCGGAGACCAGGCAACTACCCTGCTCCTCGTCCAATTCCCCTTGTAAATGGAAAAGCCCGCAGAAACCAGTCAGCAAACTCAGCTCCACCTGGAGTGACACTGACATCACTGAGAGGGGATGGGCACCTTTTCTGTGCTCCCTTTTGCCAGATGCACAAACTCAGTTCAATCACGAGACACCACCAGACAGGTCCCAACTGAGGGCTATTCAGCAGCGCAACTGACCCACACTCTTCAGGGTCATCAAGATCAAGAGACAAGAAACACTGAGGAATGGATGCAGATGCAAAACTCAGTAACAAATGCAATGTAGGATCCTCAGTGGGATTCCGGAATGCGAAAAAAATGCATCAGTGGAAAACTAGAAAACTACTAGGAAGAGTTCACAGGGGGTCTTTACTTTCGCTGATGGGGTTGCAATGATGTCAACTTCCCGGGGTTTAGATTTTTACTAAGGTTATGCAAAACACTAACATTGCGGGAAGGGTACATGGAAACTATCCTTTTTATAACTTTTTAAAATCTAAAAGTAGTTAAAAATAAAAGATATAAAACATGGTACACCCAGGTGGAGCAGTGGTTAGAGGCAGTTCATATATGTCCCAAGGTCTCAGGTTCACATCCTGGGGCTGGCAGGAACAGCCAAGATGAACAACTAAATAAAATAAAATGTTTCTTCCTCCTCTCTCTGGCTGGGACCTTTCTTCTAAAAAAAATATTCCCTGGATTTAGCAAGTACTGATGCTACTTGTCTGATCGATTCTCTCATGATAGTAAAATGATTAATTCTAGCAATGTAAGCAAGAGAGCTTATCCCCCTCCCCCTTATTAAAATTTCTATATTTTTCAGTATCATATAGTTCATCACTGAATTCTGATATTCAAATAGTTCAAGATTTAGCAATGGAAGTCCCTTCAAGCTCTTCCCCGTGTCCTGGTGATAGAGCCCATCATTTTTTCCGAGCACACCTTCACTTTCTGCAATGGATGACCTCTATCTTGCATCCACAGACCCACCCACAAACGTGGTTATTTCTCTTAGAAGCCCTGTCCCTTTATCAGAGACTGGTTGTTGGAAACCAAAGCTCTAGGTGATGGGTGTGCACACTGCTACTGGGCACCTTTGCAGCTGCTTCTTACAGCAGACACAGCAGGAGTAAGATTGTTGCCTCACGTTTGCTCCCTTGTTGAACTCTGTAATACAGCCCAAATAGTTTCATTATGGCTTCACCCATATTACAGTGATAACAGAGTTGCATAAAAGTACACAAGTATCCTTGGGTTGTCCACTTTTCTTCCTCTCTCCCATTTTGTCACATCTCTGAATTATGAATAAACCTGTTGTAACGGCAGTGGGTTGAGGTGCCAGAGTAATTTCTCTTTCAAGAATATCCTTTGAATTTGTCATCATGCTTGACATTTGCTTTTAACAGAGTATGCTTCCTGATACTCACATCATCTTCTCTCAGGGTTTGAAGAAATTCTTGTAGTTTGTCTGCTGTTTTTTCTGCTGCCAGAGATAGTATTTTCTGGTCCATTATTGCACATATCAGGGAACTACAAGGGAAAATGTCAGAGCTGGATGAACTTTACAAGTAAACAAATTTGATTTTTTTCCTTCCCTGTTATCTATTTCCTACATATTACAGATAATGTACTCCACAGGCTAAGGGCTACTAATCAGTATGAACAGGTGATTCTTATCCAAACCAAAATAATCTTGAGAAAATTCTCTGGAATTACCTTATTAGGCACCTTTTTCTAATCAAGTGGTAACATAATATTTGCACACATTTTTATCACTTTTTTTTAGATAGTCAAGATGACCAGATGGTATCATTATTGGGAAGGATATCATCAACAAGGGTATTCATACAAGAATTTGAAAGACTGACTTGGAGAAAACAAGTACAGGGTCTGAGGCAGAGTTCATGCAGGGGAGGAATGAGTGGGAAGGCTAGAAAGAGAGGCTAGGAAAAAACTGTGCGAGATCTTCAATGCCCGGTTAAGAAATTCAGATTTTATTGTGTAAGTAATAAGAAAACCACCAAGATGTTTGGAGCAAAAGAGAAATCTGCAGGATTGAAGCAGTGCTTGAGGAAATGGAATCTGGCATCAATGTGTGGTGAGGGAAAAGTGGGCACGGGATAAGGAGAATGAGCAGAGGCGAGGAGACCAACGGGAAGCTACCTGACGGGCGGAGACAAAACTCTATGCTGGGGTGGTGCCTCCATCACTTTGTCATTTCAAGTATGTTACATAAAAGGAACCACACAGCAAAACATGACCTTATTTTATTTTTAAAGGAAAGGTGAAGGCAGGCGTGAAGAGGAACAGGCAGGCAGGAAAAGAGGAGGAAGCAGCACCTGGTCTATTTTCATTTAATTGTTTACCTTGGTTGTGTGCCCCCACCCACAGCAGTGGGGCCCAGGAGAGGAAAGGAAGGGATGACAAGGAGGTATGGCAGGCAGACAGGCGGCAGTGAGTTGTGATGGGAGTGAAGGCCAGATGCAGACTAGTGCAAAGAAAACCTGCTCCACCTCGTGTTCCTCCTATGCTCCCCGCCCCGCACCCCCAAAAACCAAACTCTACCACCAGCCCCGGACCCAGCTCCTGGCACCAGAAACCCGGGCAACACACTTAAAAGCTTTGCCTCCAACCTCCACATCTGCTACTACCACATTATTCCCAAGTCACCATCGTGTCTCACCTGAAAGACTGCCTACCTCCCCCTGCACCCGAGTCCGGCTTGTGAAGCGCAAACCAGATTTTGCTTTATCCTCCTTCCACCCTCTCCTCATCGCGAAACCAGCCAGTGGCTTTCCATGGCTCTCCGCTCCAGCAGCAATCCTCAGCAGCAATCCCAAGTCAGGATTTGAAAAGCCCCAAGCGGTCTGGCCCACGCGCCTACCCGGCTTTATCCCTCCAGTTACACTGAGTTACCTTCAGGCCTTCAAACCCCCCCCGTTTCTCCTGCCACAGGCTCTAAAACATGACTCTGTAACTTAAATACCCCTCCGTTCACCCCTGCCCCTCACCCTTTAATTCCCATGTCCCTCGGATCTCAGCTCAACCCACCCTTTCTCAGAACAGTTTGGGTAAAATGCTGCCTCCTACATTCTTTCAAGGCAACAGTAATCCTTCCTGCCACCACTTTCCATTTTTACGCGTATATACGAAGTACACGTCCCACAAAGCTATCAACTCCATGCGGGCAGGGTCTCTGCTGCGCTGGTTTGTCACTGAAACCCCAGGACCCAGCAGGTAACAGGTGCCCAGTAACTATTCCCCCAACAAATGAATGACGGAGTCCCTACGAGCACAAGCTGCTGGGCCGCCAATCCCGCCCGCAGCCGTCTGAGGTCGGCGCTATTAGCCCCCGGTGGGTGAGGCACCTCGGGGACTCAGAGATCAGGAATGCGCCCCAGGTTGGAAAGCTGTTAAGTGGCAGGAGGAGCTGAACCCCAAGTCTGTTCAGCTCAGGACCCCGAGACCCTTGCTGTTAACTCCCCGCCCGCGCTTGGGGCGCAGGGCAGAGAGGGCCGGACGCGGGGCGCAGCCGCCGAGCTCCCCGCAGGCCCGGGGCTGCCGATGCTGGAAGCCGAGGCGCGGGGCACAGCCCGCCGGGCGGAGCCGGGGCTGCTCCGCAAGCGGCGAGCGCGCCGAGGGCCACACAGCCGGCCGCCGACGTGCGCGCCCCGGGCGCCCAAGGAGTTGGCGGGCGACCGGGCGGTGGAAGCGAACGAGGCGACTCAGAAACGAAGCTTCCAGCCCCGCTGCCTCCCTCCCGCCCCCTCCTGAAAGACGCCGCCAACGGCGGGCAGAACCCTGAGTGTCGCAGGGCTGGGCGCCCGCCGCCCGCCGCCCGCCGCCCGCGGAGCGCCGTAGAGCAGCTACCTCCGCCTAGAGCCGCGAGCCGCCCGCCGCCCGCCGCCCGCCGCCCGCCGCCCGCCGCCCGCCGCCCGCCTCCCGCGGAGCGCCGCAGCGCAGCTACCTCCGCCTAGCGCCGCCGCCACTTTCCAAAATGCGCGCGCAATCCGACGCCGCGCACTTCCGGCGGAGAGGCCCCGCCCCCGAGGCGCACTTCCGGCGCCGCGGCTGGACTGCACTATTAAGGCGGAGGGGGGAGAACCGCCGGGAGGCCGCGGGCCTTCCCAGTTGCAGCCTGGGATGCGGGCTCGGCGGACTGAAAGCGGCAGCGTCCAGGGAGCATGCGCAGCGGCATCTTGCCGGATTAACTACTTCTGCGCCCTGTTGGGGAAAGAGTTAGGGTCGGGGGTTCTGGATCCATAGGTCTTTGCATTGGAAACGGCTGGAAGGCAGAGAAAGGTGTCCTACTTTTTATGCCAGTAACTCCTCAGATGTATGCAGAGTAGCATGTGCTTCATAAATACTGGTAAACGAACAACTGAAGAGCAATTTAGGGGAGGCCAAGCATCTCTTTTAAGTCAAAGGACCAGGTCGTGCATAGGGCCTGAGAGCCAGAAGCAAGCCGGTGCTGGGGCGGGAGTGGGGATGCAGGGGCTGACGCGTCCTTTTCAAACCAGGCTGGTGGAGAACAGCCTAACTTGAAGGACAGGGGACACTTCACGTGTGCAAGGAGGACATGGTTTTATTCTAATGCAGAACGAAGGCTGTGACTCTGTTCTGTCCTAGAGGGACAGAACACTTGCAGGAAGGATGGGGTTACAGTGTTTGCTTGTTTCAGTAGCTCTCTGGCAGGTGAAGTTTGCAGGGATTGTTCAAGAGCAGTGCTCTGAGGTCTGCAAACAGAGCCGCTAGAACTTTGTAAGTTGTAAGGAGATAGGGGAGGTGCCCCAAATGGCAGTGGGGACCAGGGGAAAGGGGTGAACAGCATGTGAAGCACAGTCATATGTCACTTAGCGAAAGAGTTCTGAGAAATGCGTGGGCAGGAGATTTCGCTGTGCAAACATGATGAATGGCCATTCTTGTGCTCCCTGGTGGATAGCGGCTTGGTCCACAGGCATCCCAAGGACCCGGGTTCATGGCCCAGGATGGAGGGTGGCAACTGAAATGAAAATAAAATGAGGCAGCTTCTTCCTCCTCTCTCTCCCTGCCTGCTCACCTTCATTCTTGCCTGCACCTTTCCTTTAAAAAAAACCACAGCTACCTGACTGTGTAAGCAGAGAGACAGGCCCAAGTTGTCCACGCCAGTGGGTGAGCACTCGCCTGGCAATCTGGTAAATACACCGGGAGGCACAAATGGTGCTCACACAGGCCGATGAGCTCAGTGAGCCACTGATCTAGAGAACTTTTTCTTTGGTCATGATGGCCGTGATGCACGGAGGGAAGCACTTCTGTGTCTGGTCTTCGGTGCAGGTCATCAGGAATTTCTCCATATCTGAGGCCCTTCTTAAATCTGCCCTCTCGGAAGCATCCTGGAACCCCTGCCAGCACTTGTTCCTGCAGACTGCACTCATTGGACGGAGTGTGCCGGAATGGACAGCAATGACATCACTGTCACAGTCCTAGTCACTTGTCATATCATTTCCAGGCCAGCCACTTGCTGGGACCTCTTACTGCCGCATCAGCCATGGATTTTATGTGCTGTGAGGCTGTAATGAACCCAGCACGAGACTAAACCAAGCACAAGGGAAAATGGCGCCATCGAGAGAGGCCTAGGCTGTGACCAGCATGTGGCACTGGGAGGTTACGACCGAAATGTCATTATGACTGTAGATTAGGAGGTTGCGTGAACTTGATCTGGGAGATGGGGTGTGAGGAATCATCAGACTTGAGTGCCTGTGGGTTGATGTTGCCAATTGACTGACCCAGGAAAGGCACAGGTTTGAGGGGGGCGATGAGGCCCCCAGATTTGGACTTGCCGAATGTGAGGCGTCCGTGGATGGCATGTGAAGGAATGCCGAGATTGGGGGCTTTCAGCCTGGAGCCCGGCCCCCAGGGGCGGGGTGGGGCCACTCGCCGCTTCTGGAAAACAGAGCGGCCGGAGGAGAACAAGGCCGCTTGGCGTCTAGTCCTGGTCCTTGCTTCTGACCCTTTGTGGCATTTTTCCCTTCTGCCACAGTTTGTCCCCGCGTGGATCTGTGATATGTGGCAGAAATGTGGCAGCTGAAGTGGAAGGTGATTCCTGAGCGGAATCCTCTCTCTTGCCAAAAACAACAAAGATGACTCCCTCGTGTTCTCCCCACACAACCGCACGTCTGCACTGTTTCTGGGGCCCCACAGCCATGAGCGCGTGTCTCTGTGACTCGCTCGCTCGCTTGTGTGAGCTGCCATGTGTAACCCCAGGTGCTCTCACCCCGCCCCCGCCGGCATGGACGACTCCGGGGTCTTGTCTCCGCTGGTTGCATGGATCGACCACCTGTGCCTCCCCTCTGACTAATGCAGTTACACAGGCAGAGGAAGAGACGAACGGACTCAGATGAATGCGATGATGTCTTCCACCCTCTGCAGGTTTCCTTGCTCAGCCAGCTGGTCTCCCCGCTTCAGCCAACTGCACTCCAGACACCGGGCAGCTAGGATACGAGGTCGCAGAAGATGCTGCCGTGAGAGCAGGTGTATTATAGCAGACTCACATGTTCTTCAGACCTTGTCAACTGTCGTGTTTGTGTAGTTACGTGATAGCTGAGATATTCGAAGGCGTCAAACAAATGGAGGCCCTGTCCTTCCAACTCAGTCCTGCAGTGTGAGGGGCTTTGGGTGCTGACAGTGGACCCCAGCCTGAGGTCCACGCCTATAGCCGCCCTGGGCAAGCCTTTGGGCCTGGACTGAAGGCGCCACTGCTTCCGCTCTGGAGAGGGTGGGCCAAGGCGGTGGCCTACGCAGGAGGTGGGCCTGAGTGGGGAGCGCACGAGAGGGCTCCCGGGCACGGCCTGAAGGAGGCCACCTCTTCGGGTTCCTGGACCCCTCATCCTCTAGGACGGGGGCCAGTAAGAACCACCCAACCCCAGCCGCTTGGGTTCAAGGGCAGCTCTCCTTGAGAGAATAATCAAGGTAACGGGTAAGGTGTTTCTTCCCCCTCTCTTCCTGCTCTGCTGAGGGCTTCCTCCTGACGTGCAGATGGCCGCCTTCCCACTGTGTCCTCGCACGGCTTCTCTCTGTGGGCCTCCTCTAAAGCCAGTCGCCTCCCAAAGGCCCGACCTAAGACGGTCACATGGTGGGACTCCATCAGATAAATCCGAGAGGTCGCAGTATTCCGTCCATAACAAACACATCTTTTGTTGGTTGGGCCGGGAGCTGAGGCAGAGTTCCTGTCCCAGGGCACCTGTGTTTTCCTGGGAGGTAGACACGGAGATGTCTGCCAAGGAATAAAGAAGTCTCTTCATAAACACAACCATCCCCTTGGGCTGACACCCCCATGTGATGCCCACTTCTGGGGAAGGGCAGCCTTGTATGTTGAACAAGGAGAGGGCTTCAGAGTGACCAGGCGCCCCTCCTCACCAGTGGTGTGGCACTCACCTCTCAGTTCCCTAGCCTGTAAGAAGGGGTTTATACCTGCCTCCCATCTGGAAGGTCAGGTCTGCATGGGGTAACGCTGGTGAGGCACCTGTCGCGGAATAGTTGGGGCTCAGCTAACAAGAGCCTGCTAACCTGGCAGAGAGGAAGCCTGGGGCCCGGGGGCGTCTGCCAATGTGGCTGGCACAGGTGTCCTGGCCAACGAGGGCAGCGTCTCGCTGACACAGTGGCACGATTGTTCCAGCCCTGGAGAGCTGGATAGGGACATGATGTCGGGAGCGGGCAGGGCAGAGGCAGGAGAAGGGCTGCGAGCAGAAAGTGATGTGGAGAAGCACTTAGTTTGTTCTTTCTAGGTGTTCTCTCCATGTTGCCTGTTCCAGCGTGGGAACCGGACCCGGCTGCATGCGGACTCCGCCCCGCCTGCTCCAGCAGGGTACTCCTGGAGCCTCAGTTTCCATCAGAAGTTCCTGATCCCCAAGTTCACGGTGACAAAATAGAACCACACACCTAAGTGATTCCAAACATATTTAAAGGTTTTTGTTTTTTTAAAGGACAGGTGCAGCAGGAATGACGGTGAGCAGGCAGGCAGGGAGAGAGAGGAGGGAGAAGCAGCTTTTTAATTTTATTTGGTAGTTCATCTTGGTTGTTCCCCACAGACCTGGCTCTGGGATGTATGTGGGCTGCGTCTGGCCAAGGGTGGCGAACCTAACCACTACTCCACCAGGGCTCACCCCGAGTTTTCTAACAATTGAATCCAGTATCAGTTTTTTAATGTAAATGAATTAAAATTTAATAAAATGTATAATACCATGTTTTTTTTGGGTTTTTTTTTGGTTGCATCACCCTGCTTCTAGTGCTGAAAAACTGCTTGTGGCCTTGATTGCTGTGTCAGACTGTGCAGGACTAGCCCAGGGAGCAGAACGATAGAAACGGGGGATGCCCCAGCCCTGGGGAGGACTTGGAGAGAAACAACCCGAGAACCAGACAGCAGCAGGAGCCCCAGGAAAAGAATGCTAGAAGCGGAGGGCATAGGGTCACTCAGCTGCATAGCCAGATCCAAGCCCCTGCATCCTCAGATCCATCCCCCGACTCTGGAGGAAGGGCTTCTCAGGGGCGGTGGGAGTCAGATGCTGGTCCGGGGCTTGAGCCTTCAGTGACGCTCTCACAAGCCCCAGGGACCAGGCCAGGGCGCAGCGGGTGCCGGGCCCAGATCTCCAGCACAGTAGGACAGAGATCGCTTGGAAAGCAAGAACTCTTTTCGGGAAATCAAAAATTAACATTTCTCGGCATGGAGCATGTCCATGTCAGGGACTTGACCCAGGATTGGCACCTCCAGGAGGCAAAACCAGGACGAGGGGGACATCCTGCCTCCAGTCTGCTTGGGGCACAGACCAGGGGTGAGTTTTGAACCAGGAGTGGGAACAGGGAGTTCAAGGCCATAGAATCCCAGAGAATATTCTGAAGGAAGCTCCCCAGCGCTCTCCGGGGGGAAAACCAACCAAGACCGGAGGCTGCCTGATGAGGGGCAGAGGGGTTTCTTCCCCTCCAGACGGTAAAGCCCATCCATTTACATCCCGGTTGCTCCTATTTTTGGACAAAATGCCAATGTTTACTGAGCATTTTCATTTGTTGACTGTCAGGCTGAGTGACGCACGTGATGGAATGAAAGCCGCGAGCCTTCCTCTGATTATGGAGTTGCCGAGTAGCAAAGTAACCTAGAAGATTCTGGAATGAGGTCCTCTCACTTCTCTTGTCCTCTCCTGCTCAGCCTTAATCAGCTGCATTTCCCACTGGCCCCACACCAGGTCCTGCTGGGCTCGGCGAGAGGGTGACTGGTCTGCAGTGTCCATCGCCTCTGTCACCACATTTCCCTCCGCCCCTCGCACGTCTTATTCTGGACCTTGCTGGCCCAGACCCTCACGCGAGGTTGAGGGCGAAGGAATGAGGCTGGCTCGGGACCCACCCACAGCCTGGCTTCCACATGGCTGAGCAGAGGCACACAAAAGAGGGCTTTGAGGAGGTCTCGCCAGGCCTTTCAGGCCCTGTGACCCCCCTCTCCCCCCGGGGGCCTCCTGGCCCCAATTAACGGAAACTGCAGCCGCAGCCGTGGTCGTGAGAAGTTCCTTGTGACGCTCTAATCCAGACCTGCTGACAGGATCACTCCCCCAGCAGAGCAGACCTCCCGCTCCCGGGAGGACACAGGCACCAGGTGGCCCCGAGACGGAGCTGTGACCTGACCGGTAAGTCAGTACCAGGGCCCTGGCTGGGCCGGGAAGCCCAGGACTGGGCGAGGCATTGGGGGTGGGAGCCCACAGCCCAGGCTGCCGGGGAAAATCGTAGCCACCTGGCCTGGCCACTCCTCAGGTTGACGATGGTCAGCGGGCCAGCTGGTGGCAGTGTTAGTACACACACAGAAACAATCAGGCAGAGGCGAATTCGGGTGAATAACCCAACATTTCGAAGTGTGAGCGTGTCCCCTGCACCGTTTGGGGCACACGTCTACTACAAAAGTCGCTGCTGGCTCCCTGGAATGCACCTGCCCTTGGGCATTCTGCATTTTACCTGCAACCCCACGTGGCAGGGGCAGCTTGGACAGGGAGTGAGGGGCGGGTTTGGTTTGCTTGTTTTTTCCCCACTGTAGATAGCTTGTGAATCAGCATTTCAAAAAATCTGAGTTAGCAGTTGGGGCGCACTTAGAAGACAGCAGTGATACGGACTTTAACCCTCTACTCGTACTACGTAAGCTCTTGTCCCGGTGATTTGCTTCCCTGGGTGGCCGTCCAGCCCCTGCCTGAGCTCCTCACAGCAGCTGCAGCAGCATCTCATCCCGGCTGCAGCAACATCTGAGCGAGCCCACGGCAGCCTTTCAGTCTGTCGTCTCTCCGTGCATCTGCGCGCCCAGCAGGTGGAGAGGGGAGATGTGGGTGATAGCCCCCAGATAGCCCCTCGCTGGGGCGGTGGAGTGGGACAGGCAGGAAACGGGACCCTCAGATATTCCCTGGGATCCTCCAAGATTCTCTGAGCAAGTTGGGTTAACAGTCAGTATGAAGCTAGGGAAGGGGAGCTACTTTTATTTTATTTTATTTTAAGGACAGGTGCAGCAGGAATGAAGGCGAGCAAAGGTAGGCAGGAAGAGAGAGGAGAAGAAGCATTTTCTTTTTTCAGTTGATCATTTTAGTTGCTCCACATGCCCCCTTACCCCACACCCCAGACCCAGGATGTGAAGCCCAGTCCTTGGGATGTATGTGGACTGTGCTCCTTTGGAGGTGGCTGACACAACTGCTACTCTTCCAGGGTGAGCTGGGGACTATGTTTTAGAGCAAAATGCTGTGTGAAGTACCTTACGGAAAGGATGGGATTGGTGCGCCCTGGTGGAGCAGCAGTTGGGTCAATCGCCTCCAAAGGAGCAGGCCACAAACCCCTGGATTCGAATCCTGGGTCTGGGGGGAACACCCAGTGTGAACAGCTGAATAAAAGTATAAAGAAGAAAAAAGTATGAAGAAGGCCTTTGTTTATTCATTTTTTAAAAGGACAGGTACAGCAGGAATGAAGGCGAGCAGACAGGCAGGAAGAGAGAGGAGGAAGCAGCATCTCTATTTTTCATTTTAGTTGTTCATATTGGCTGCTACCCTGGGGCGCCAGGACAAACCCGGGTTCTTGGGATGTGTGTGGACTGTGCCAGCTGAGCAGGTGGACCCAACCGCTACTCCACCAGGGTGCGCCTGCTCCTCTCCTTTAGGAACAGAAAAGAAGTGAGGTTTCTGGTCTCCGCGGCGCGTTCCTCTCCAAGGAGAGTTTCCCACAGTGCAGTCCAAGAAGCCCGCTCAGCACCGCCCAGCTCCCAGCGCCGGCTCCTGGGCCCCAGCTCAGGCCTCCTGGGTCGGAGTCACGGGGAAGGGCCCAGGCACCTGCATTTCTAACAGACATTTCTAACAAGTGATTGAGCCTCACTCCACAGCTTGAGAGCCTGTGCTGAGACCAAACGGACCATCCGTCCGACTTCACGGCGGCCCTGAATTCCTGCCCTAGGGCCGAGGCTGCCTGGAGAGCCTGGGACCGAGGAGCGGGGCCCTTCGCTGCAGTTCTCCCTGTCTTCCAGAGGCAGCATGTCAGAGGAGGTGGGTACCCTGTGCCTTGGGCTTCCCCCTACACCTTCCTCTCTCCCTCCCTGCTTCTGCGTCGCCTGCTCTGCCCTGACAACGAGCACTGGCCCCAACAACCTCTGCTCGCTGACCGCACCCGAAGGGGAGGTTTAACAGCAACCCTGAACAGAGAGGGTGTGGGATGTGAGCCAGCCTGTAGCTTCAGGCGGACGGGGGCTTGTCGCCGCTTTCTCCTGACTCTTCTCTGCCAGGTGGGCACGTTCCGCATGGTCCCCGAGGAGGAGCAGGTGCTCTGCGCCCAGCTGGAGCGGCTCACGACCAAAGACCACGGGCCGGTGTTTGGCCCGGGCGGCCAGCTGCCCCGCCACACCTTGCAGAAGGTGAGCTGGTCGTGGTGCAGGGAGGGGCAGGCTACTGGGGAACAGGTTCTTTCCCGCGGGAAGATTGGGGTCCTGGCTCTCCAGGTCACCCTGCATCTCACAGACGGTCCTGTTCTGGGCGCCGTCCTGGCTGAGCACATCCGCAGGGCAGCCTAGTCCAAATTGCAGTGCCAGCAGGTTCCCAGAAATCCAGGGCTGAGGGCCTCCGGACCAGACCCACTACACTCAGATGTGAGGAGTGGTGGTTAGCAAGTGGCCCTTGGAACACGATCCAACTGCTGTCCCGCTGGGCAGGCAGGAGCCTGAGGAGCAGACCTGCCTCCAGCTTGCTGTGTGCCCTTGAAAGAGTCGCTTCCCCTCTCTGGGTCCTGGACCTCTAAAAGAAGGCTGTTGGCCCAGCTCAGAGGTGACCAGATTGTGCTCTGTGGACACTGGCCAAGAGGTCTGGGGCTGCTCGGGAGGGCGAGATGCATGTGGGCTGAATCTGGGCTCCTGGTTTGCACCTGCTCCCCGGCCTTCTCCAGGAGAGGTGCTTGGAGTTAGCTCTGCCACTCCTGATTCCCCTCCTCTTGCCTTTCCCACTGTCCAAGGACAGAGTTGACGAGTTCTCCAGCCAGGGGAAGAGTGTGAGCAGTGGGCAGGGGCAAGCAGCCATCCGGGGTATCTTTATTTCTGAAAAGACCGGAATTAAGTCTGGGAGGCAGCAGAGTGAAGTGATTCAAAGTTCAGCCTGAGTAGGAGTCCCAGCTCCAACCCTTCTATCCAGGTGAGCTTGGGCACAGCTATCTCCACCCCTGAGAGCCTCAGTGAGCTCACCTGGGAAATGGGTATGAATATCAACCTTGCTGAGCTGGGCTGTGGCAAAGATGCACGAAGAATGCATGTAAAAGGGTGCGAAGGGAGGGCTCCCAGAAGTGTAGACGCACTTCGTCCTCCCTCCTGCAAAGAAACCCAGGAGGAGCCGTGTGACCTACTCTTTTCGGAATACCACTGCGGCCTGAGGCTTGCAGGCGTGCAGACTTCCACTGTCAGGGCACAGGGTTTCTGCCTGTGACTTGGTGCCACCACTTGGTCCTGTTCCAGGCTAAGGACGAGCTGAACGAGCAGGAGGAGACTCGGGAGGAGGCCGTGCGTGAGCTGCAGGAGCTGGTGCGGACGCAGGCGGCCTCTGGGCAGGAGCTGGACCGTGCAGTGGCCGAAAGGGTGCAGGACAGGGACAGCGCCTTCTTCCTGCGCTTCATCCGCGCGCGCAAGTTCCACGTGGGGCGTGCCTACGAGCTGCTCCGAGGTGAGGCCCGCCTGCTGATGCCCTGCGAGGGCCGGGGTGGGGCCTGGGGTCATGAAGTCGGTGCTGAGCCCCGGCACCCAGGTGACCGACTCCTCTTCCTGCCGCTGCGACTCTGTCTGAGCCTCTGTATTGTTACCTGTAAAATGGGTGTGTGGACAGAACGCTCTCCAGCTCCCTTTCGCTGACAGCAGAGGCGCGTGTGCATGTCTGTCAGCCCCAGGGCCAGGAGGGCTGGGCTCGCTCCTCTCTGGTCTCGGGACTCAACAAGTACAGCTGAGTTACCTGAACTGGGGGCCCCAGGCTGGAAGGAGACCCGCCCGCAGCCCAGCCCAGCCCAGCCTTGGCGAGGGGGGGGGTGTGCCTGGCTCCCCCCACCCAGTGGCAGTGAAGGTGGTGCCAACACTGGGCCTGAGCCCCAGTACAGGACGGGCCTGGCCCTGCGACTGGAGGAAGGCCCGTTTCCTATGGGATCAAGTATGGCGCAGGGGGAGGGAGGGGTGTCTGGGCAGCCCGACGGCAGGGCCGTAGGCCCCTTTTCCTAGCTCTCCCTCCTCCCCTGAAAGTCTGTTCCTGCCCATCCCCATCGCCGTTAAGGCTGGAGGGAGCAGCAGCGAGCGAGAGGAGAGCTGCCTGCCTTCCTGGCCTCCTGGCTGGAGGGTGGAAATATGAATTAGATAAATAAAATAAAGCCATCTATTGTTGGGTCATTGAGGGGATAGGAGAGACACAGGAGGTGGGTATAAAGGACGCAATGTCTGAGTTTCAATGAAGTGGGCAGAGCTTTAGAAGAAAGGCTGACCCAGGGGCGAGCTCGGGCGCCCACCGCCGGTGTGGGCGTCGTGGGCACTGCAGGAGCCCTCAGGCCGTCCTTGGCGAGCACCTGCTCTGGTCTGCGCTCCGGGCTTGGAGGTGACCACCTGACCTGTTGAGGATCAGGTTTGTGGGTGACAGGGTGCTGCTAGGATGAGCACGGGCTCTGCGTCCCGCTTGCGTCTCCCCCAAACCCCACTCGGCTAACTGTGCCCAAATGAAAAACTCTGTGACCTTGTCTGTGGGAGGAGAAAATGACATCCTCCACTTTGGAATCACACCTCGGGTCTGCACAGTGCGCAGGCGGTGTTTGTGCCTGTAATCCCTGTTTCCAATAGGAAGGAAGGGAGAGAAGGAGGGAGAGAGAGGAAGAAGCAGCGTTTTATTTAGTTACTTGTTTTTTTCCTCCCTGACCCCGGGCCCGTGGGTTTTCCACGGTCTCAGCCCCCTGAGCCACAAGGACACACACCAAGTCTAGAATCTTGAATTACTGCAGTAAGTCGGTGACACCGACCGATAGTATGGTCCTGGTGTCAGAACTCAGGACTCAGAAAGGTGGAGAATCCCGCTCCGTCGCACAGGCCATATGTGCAGAAGCTGGGTGGGAGCAGGACAGGAGGCCAGGTCCCCAAGACGGGCTGCCTCCCTCAGCAGGCCCTCTGCACCCCGCCTGCAGGCTACGTGAGCTTCCGGCTGCAGTACCCCGAGCTCTTCGACAGCCTGTCCCTGGAGGCCATCCGCTGCACCATCGAGGCGGGTTACCCCGGCGTCCTCTCCAGTCGGGACAAGCATGGCCGAGTGGTGATGCTCTTCAACATTGAGAACTGGGCCTATGAAGAAATCACCTTCGATGAGGTGAGTGGGGCGCCTGACTCCGTCCCACCCTGGGCCGCACACCCGCCCTCAACCGTGGTCCCAGGAGGCTCATTCCTGCTCCCGAGAGGCGAGCTCTGCAGGGAGAAAGGCAGGCAGCCAGTGCCACCGGCCTCTCTGGGCAGGAGGCAGCGGCCCAGGACAAGCCAGGACAATGGAAAATCCTGCTGCATTGCCGGCCTGACACAGGCTGCCTGCTAGCGTCCCTGCCAAGCAGAGGGGCCAGCTGTGACCAAGAGCCAAGTGCTGACAGCTGCGAGCAGCACGGAGGACAGGGATGCTGGCCGTGGGCAGGGTCGAGTTTAGAAAACACCGGTTGCAACCTCCTCCCTAGTCCGCGTGCTCTCCATTTATTTACGTGTGGTTTCCTCCGCCTAGCCCTGCAGGGCAACCCCAAGTGGGCGATTGGGGGTCAGTGGGCCTGTGCCACCCAGCTGAAACAGAAGTACTGGGTCATCTTAGGAAATATCTAGCTGTCCCCACAGCGTGTATTTAACTGTCCCTCTCTTACTCCTCTTCTATATTCTTGGCTCTGAGCTTTGTTCTGTTCTATTGGCCTTTCTGGTCACAAGCCAGTGCTGCGTCATGTTAGTCAGAGACTGTGTGGAACGTTTCCTCTCTGTTAGGGCCGTTTGTCCTCTCTGCAAATCTTTTCAGCGATTTTCTGGCTGTTTTGCTTTCCCTGTGAGCTTTAGCGTAGCGCCAGGAGAAAGTGAGGAATGCTCTCACCGGGGTGCAGATCTCGACGAGCCGCACCTCTGGTGCCCGTTGTACCCAGATTCCTTCCCGTTCACAAGCCTCCTTGAGCTTTCAGCGGGTTTAAGGTTTTCCTTACACGTTATGTGCCTTTCTCCTTCAGTCTAAGTATTTATTTTACTGTCGTTATTGTAAATGTAGCTTTCTCTGCCATTATGTCTTGTGATTGGGTATTGTCTCTATGAAGAGTCTTGTTTTGCATGTTAATCTTTTATCCTGGTATTTTATTGAATTCTTTTGTTATTTTTGTTAGTTTTATAACTGATTCTCTTGGGTTTTCCAAGAATACCATCATATTAGTAAATGGAGGGGGTTAGCTTTTCTTTTCTACTTATTATGCCTGATTAATCTAAAACAAAACCTGATTAACTGGCTGATGCTATCGATGCGGAGTTAAATGGTGGCTGTTAAATTATTATTATTATTATTATTATTTATTAGCTATCCTCACCTAGCTCCTGACCGCTTCAGGGATGCCTCCACTAGGCAAGGTGCTGGCTTGGGGATGAAGCAGAGAGACAGGCAGAGGGAGGTAGACAGACACCAGATGCACACATGTGTGTGTGTGTGTGTGCGCACGCGTGTGTGTGTATAATTGAAATGTTAAGAGACTTAAAATCATTTTTATGGCATAAGTGATATTGACTCATTTTAGAAATACAAAAAGATCAATTGAAAACCCACAGTTCTACCACCCAGAGATTTCTACCACTGACATCTTTCCAATCTATTTTTCCTTGAAATTCACATACACATTTTTTCTTTTTAAGAGGAAGGCAGGCCGTCAGGAAGAGGAGGAAGAAACATTTTATTTTTGCAGCTGTTCATTGCAGCCATCCCACCCCCGCCTGCCCCTGGTCCCAGGCCACAGCTCCCAGGCCCCCGGGCTGTTTGTGGCTGTGCCCCAGGTTCGGGCTTGCCCCCCCGCCCCCCTGAGCCACCAGAGCGTGTCACACGTTTGTTTTCTTATAAAAACGGGACCACACGGTACAGTAACATACGGTGACGTATCTATCATTAGCCATTTTACATGACGTTTAACTGTGATCGAATACTTCCTGGCAGGACCGCCGTCAGGCACATCACCAGCTCTCACTGCTGGTGAGCAGGTGGCACCTGCGCCACTGTGATAAGGGCGTGAGGCCAGACATGCGCCCTGGCCCTGGCCTCCACGGCAGCTGCGACACGCCAGGTGATTTTCTTAGGAAACATCCACAGAGGTGGACTGTCCCAGCTCAGAGCCGGTGGCAAGTTACTGCCGCTCAGGATCAGCCACTTAGCTCAGGACGTGAGTCTTCACTTTCTCTGTGGGCGGGTCGGACAGCCTGTCCCCTCACCCAGATCCTGCAGGCGTACTGCTTCATCCTGGAGAAGCTGCTGGAGAGCGAGGAAACCCAGATCAACGGCTTCTGCATCGTGGAGAACTTCAAGGGCTTTACCGTGCAGCAGGCGGCCGGCCTCCGGGCTTCCGGCCTCCGCAAGATGGTGGACATGCTGCAGGTGAGGGCGGGCGCGGGCCCGGAGCAGAGTGCCATGAAGGGACGACCATCCCAGGCCCCCGCACAAACCCGGGTCTGGCGACCACCCCTTTGCCGAGCATTCGTGCTCTGAGCCCATCTGCTCCTCCCCGGACACTGGGCGCAGAGCCGTGAGCCGCAGCTCCGGTCGCACCGCTGCAGAGTGGCCGGGCCGGACCCGACCCTCTGTCCAAACATGTGGAGCTGCATCTCCCTGACTGTGACCGTCCTCGCAGCAAGGTTATCACCACCAGACAGCCTGCCCTGTGCGCAGTCACACGCCGTGCGTTGGTCGACGCTTTGCTGATAGGACGGTGGTCGCCGACGGGGTGGGCACTCGGTGGCCGACACGGCGGGGTCTGTGTAGTCACAGGCTGGGGCCCCCACTTGGACAAGACGCCTCCCTCAGCAAGCGCCCGTGGTTAGCGGGGCTGGACCGCGTGCTCCAGGAGCCGGTCCCAGAAACAAGCTTGTGCGCTGGTGGCCCACGGGCGGGGCCCGCGAGTGCAGCCCACGAGCATCCCCGGCTCCGCAGCTCAAGACCTGGGGCTGGAGGAACAACCAAGATGAGCAGCTCAATGAGGTAAAATAAATGCTTCCTCCTCCTCCTCTCCTCTCTGCCTGCCTCCTGCTCGCCTGCATCCCTGCCCGCTCCTTTCCGTGCTCATTTCCGTGCACCTTTCACGTGCATCTGGGAAAGAAGGGGAGGAAATGGGGCTACGCAGGGACTGAGGACAGAGGCCTGGCAGTAGGGTCCCTGTGGCCTCTAATTGTTTGAAATCCACTCAGTAGACAGAGGTTTAGAAAACTCAGCCACCTAGAAACTAAGCAAGGTTTTCATTTCATTTCCATTTTTTCTTTTAAGAGGGAAGCAGGCAAGAACAAAGACAAGCAGGCAGGCCGGCAGAGACAGAAGGAAGCAGCATTGTTACTTACCCACTGAGGTGTTCATCTTGGTTGTTCCCCGAGCCCGGGTCACGAACCCGGGTTGCAGATGCTAAGGAGGCCACGTGCAGCTGCAGGCTCACCTGGGCCACCAGGCACCTGTTTCGTTCGTGACTCCACCTGGCCGTGGGTCTGTCCCCGGCAGGCAGAGGGCCGGTGGCCTGCCTTGCACACCGTGCCCTGCCCCTGCAGCCCTGGGGCCCAGCCGCTGTCCTCCGGGGCGGACACGTGATGAGACATGGCCGCGTGCAGCAGGGGGGTGCAGCGCGGGTCTGGGAGCCTCTGAGGGCAGCGGGCTACGGCGCTCTGCCCCTGCAGGACTCCTTCCCGGCCCGGTTCAAAGCCATCCACTTCATCCACCAGCCGTGGTACTTCGCCGCCACCTACAACGTGGTCAAGCCCTTCCTGAAGTGCAAGCTGCTCCAGAGAGTGAGTGCGGGCCAAGAGCGGGACACTGTGGGGCCACCCACCTGCGCCCTCCTCAGAAGGAAGTGGTTCCCACAGACAGCACCACGGGGGGTGGGGGCGGGGGTGAGAGTGATGTCACCAGACAGAGATGGCACTTGGTGGCTTTGTCCTCCTGTCTGCCCCCCGCCCCCCACCTCCCCGGGGCACCCTGCTCAGCTCCACTTCCCTGCAGGTCTTCATCCATGGAGAGGACCTCTCAGGCTTCTTCCAGGAGATCGACAAGGACATCCTACCCGCTGACTTCGGGGGCACACTGCCCAAGTATGACGGCAGGGTCACTGCCGAGCTGCTCTTCGGCCCCCGGAACCAAGCCGAGAACACGGCCCTCTGAGGACGCACCCGGGGCTCTGCTCAACCGGACAGGGATTCCCGGGGTGACCTCAGCCCTAAAACTCCCTAAACCTGGGCGAGCGCAGGCCTCACCCTCTTGGGGGCTTTACTGCCCTTGAACAAGAAGTTGCCTCTGAAGCTTTAGGCAGCTACTTACCTGGGGCTGAATTTGAAAGATTCTCCTGAAACTTCTCTGTGATTTCCTTTGTAACACGACTTCGCTACACAGGGTAGGTACGTGAAGAGCAGCAAGAAATCTGGTTAAAAGGGCCCCTCGGTAGGAGGCAGGGAGAAAGGCAGGGGGCCCAGCGTGGCGGAGGAGGACTGCCAGAAATGAGGAACCTGACTTAGCCTTTTGTAAATCATTACCTCAATAAAAAAGCTTCCTCCTTCCAAAAAATACCATGGAAAGAAGACAGAAGTAGGGGTGCGTGTGCAAATGATCTGGCACACAGGAATCTCCACGGCGGCTGGCAGCGAGGGCGTCTCGGAAGGGAGTCGGGACTTCACTGGAGGGCATTCTGCGCAGGGACCAGCTGCCTTCACCGCTTAGGTTTTGGTGACTCGGTGCTGGAGCAGAGAACAGAACAGAATGTTAAACAGAACATTCCCAGCAAGCCTGTCACTTGGGAGTAGATTACTCTGGTTGCAGGGGTCTCAGTGGCCTCCCCCGAAAGGGTCTCCTAGAACATCGGGAGCTCAGAGGGCATTTCAAATTCAAGGACTGGAACAGCTGCCCCAGGGCGGAAGGGTCTAAGCACTGAGAGGGGAACCCAGAGAGGTGTTGGTGGGTGGGGCAGGGATGAGGCGAGTTAAATCAGTGGAAGGACTGAGCCTGTTTAAGCTTTCAGAATATTCTTCCAGGTGTTTTCCAAAGGAATTGTGTCCCAAATATGAGAGAAACGGTGGCTGATCCCTCTTGCCCGCAGCCCGCTTTGGCCTGGAGCCCCTTCCGACCCTGGGGGCGCACCTTTATAAATGAGAAAACTGCAGGCAGGCGCTGACCAGCAGCTCGTGGGGCAGCTCTGGCTCTCACTCAAGCCCAAACGGAGTGCTGGGGTCCCCGAAAGTCAGCAGCGCTATGACCTTAGTTGAGGCTCAGGGTCTCATGGGAAAGTCCTGGACTCCGAGCAGCTGGTGAGGGCCCGCCGACTGTGGGCTGGCACTGCCCCCTGCTGGCGCTGCTCGGCACGGCCCCTCCACACCAGGGGGCGGCAGGGCCAGACCCCGCCCAGGAGGGCGGAGCGGCCTTTGGGGGCGGGTGTCTGTTTAAATCTGAGGTGCTCAGCCTCGTCTCCAGGGGCTCTGTCCCCACGGTAATGAGGGAGGGACCATGACACAGTCCTTTGAAAGTCGCCATCTTTGGGAAGAGGAGCAACGCGACATGATTTAATGGCAGCCACTTGCTGCCCAGTCCTCTTCCGGGAGACACCTGGGTGGGGTAGGAGTTGGGCTGCGTAAGTCATGCAGTTCTTCCTGCCCCCCTGGCGTGGGCCGTGGGGACACTGCCGGCCGACAGGAGGCCTCAGCTTCAGGGAGCCTCTGAAGGAAGCAGCCACGGCTCAGAGCCTCAGTTTACCAGAGGGACGCAGGTGTGGGGTGGGGAGCGCAGCCTGATTGATGGCCCGGCGAAGGCGTCCTGCATGCTGTGCGGACATCTCCTGCGGGGAGACGCGCCATCTTCCCTACTGCTGTCTGCGGCGGGCAGGCTCTGCACTGCAGCTCAGCCAGAGGACGCTTGTGATTCTGGGGGCCTCACTCCTCTGGGCAGCCCGGGCCCCGGGCCCACTCGGGGTCTGTGAGTGAGCAGAATCATGGGCCCGTCAGGTTCGCCCTGCAGAGCTGCATTTTCACAAGATCTGGGGGAGCTTCAGCAGCCCGAGGCCTGGTCCCACCCTGAGACTGGGTCTGGGCTGGTTGAACCTTCTAGAGCTTTCCAACCCCCTCAGGGGGCACTAGTGTGCTCAATCCCTTGTCTGGAGCCTGGGGGTGGGGGACGAGGGGTGGGGAGGGGAGGAGGTGAGCACCCCGAGTGGCAGGTTTTAACCCCATGGGTCTCCAGGCGAACGTCGCACTTGGATCCTCTTCCTGAGCAGGACGGGAGAGGGCCACCTGGGAAGGTCGCAGCCGGCTGTGCCAGACAAGAGCTGTTTCCCCCTGGGGGCCGGGCCCAAACATCACCTGGGGACACCCAGACCTCAGGGTGACAGTGATAAGGAGGAAGCAGAAGCTCACGCTCTGGTTTGACCTTGCAGAAGTGCTGCGCAGACGTCCAGGCCCGTGCCTGCCGTCCCTGGGGGCCCCACTGTGGACACGGGCAGAGCTGTGCCCCTCACTCTTTTCTCCTGGGTCCTGCACAGGCTCAGGGAGTGACACGTTTGAATGGGAACCAAACCGACTAAGCCAAAAGCACTGCGCACAGTGACACGGGCATTTTGAAAAACATTCTTTTTGAGCCTTCCGAATCCAGAAGCAGGCACTCTTACCTCTTAAAATCACGATTCCCACGTTCCGGTCAAGTGCGCCCTGGGGGCTAGCGGTCTAGTACACCTGGGAGTAGTCCCACGTACATCCCAAGGGTTCAAGGCCCAGGACTGGAGGGAACAACCAAGGTGAACAACTAAATTAAAAAATAAAGCTCTTCCTTCTCCTCTCTCTTCCTGCCTGCTTGCCTACTCACCTTCATTCCTGCCTGCACCTGTCCTTTAAAAAAGGGGAAAAAAACCCCAACCAGATGTTTAAACCCTGCTCCGAGCGGACCTGGTGGAACAGTGGTTAGGTTTGCTGCCTATGGCCCAGCGCAGTCCATGCTGCACCCTGGGACCAGGAGGGTTAGCTAAGTTGAACACCTAAATGAAATCAGTAAAGGGCTCTCCCTCCTCCCGCTGCCTCCTGCCTCTGCTCGCCTTCGGTCCTGCTCTACCTGTAACTTTCCATAAATGCACGAATAGCAGTGATGAGAACTTGGTGTCTCGCCCACGTCCTTCGAGCTCACGCTTGGGGAAGACACAGAAGAACCCTTTCTGACAGAACAAGCCCACTGTCTATACAAAGGACACACAGCCAGGCCACATTTTTCATCTTTATTTTTTTTAAGTAAAGAAATTCCACTGGATCAAAGATAACAAAATGACAGTTTTTATTGGTAATGATCACTGTTTCCCACCACACAGAGTCAAAATTGAACCAGAACGTCACATGAGAACAGAAAACGGTCAAGGATACCGTTGTTTAGGATAATTTCTAATAAAGGTAAATCTCCTCACGGTTAGAAAAAATTGCATTGCTAGTTGCGAATCTTAAACGCCTCGGTGCTGGGGGGGGAGTCGCGTGTCCCTGCCAGAGGCCAGCGGCGCGGAGGCTTTGGGACACAGACTCAGAAACACGTGATTTTCAGGGCAGCACTGTAAAGTTTCAGAGAAACCTAGAAGAAACCACACAGACGCAAGTGGGGAACGTGACGGATATGGTTCTGAAAAACCAGTTTGGAAACAGCTCTGCCAAGAGAAGGGCGTGGTGACCAGGGTCTCGCCAGGCGGGTGCACGCGGCTCCCTGGTGTCGCTAAGGCAGGAGTCGGGAGGTCAGGGACAGCGGGGTCTTCCTGAGGCAGTGGGAGAGACCCAGGGCTTCGGGGCGCTGCAGGGTGGGGCGGGGCGGGCTCCATGGCCTTGTGCTTCAGGCGCACGAATGGGGCCCAAACAAACCCACACGGAACCGAACTCCTCCGCCCAGGAGCTCGGCCCACCCACATGGACAGAGGGGAGAGAAGCAGCCGGCAGGGACAGTTCTAGGCGACCATGGGCGGCCTGGAAGACTGGCCCTCGAGAGGAAGGGTATTTCTGCAGGTGCTGAAAGTGGACTGGCCCCGAGGGACGGCCACAGAATTCTTGGCCAGTGGAGACACGTGGGGGAGAAGGAAGGTGGAGACTCTGCTCCTACTGGACAGTGAGTCAGGGTTATAGACTCAGTGCGCTGGCTGGAAATTCACTCCGGCTTCTTGGTCAGCGAGAGAGGAGGGCCTGACCCACGCACACGCGGAAACGTCGCTCCGAAAACACAGGTGGGGCGGGGCTGCTTACTGTCTGGGCATGAGAGCGGCTGGACCCTGCAGCCTGGCCCCAAGAGCCACTGTTGGAGGGCACCTGGCGGCCCCTCGGAGACGGGCAGCAGGAAGCGACTTGTCTGAGACAGCAGCCGGCTCTCCCTGCCAGTAGGGACCAGGCCCCCTGGCCTCAGCCTCACCTGCAATCTGGGAGAGCAACCCTGCGGGCTCATTCTGCAGAGCGCCTGCTGCCCTGCGCTTGGAGAGCAGGGAGAAGGAAGTCTTTCCTTCAACTGCGTGGCCTCCGGGTGACAGAGACAAGTCACTCTGCGTGGCATCCAAGCACCCCATGACTGTGCACAATAGATGGGGCCCAGGAGTCGGGGAGGCGCAGGGACGCGGGCTTGGGCAGGTCTGCGCGCCCGCAGGGCTGGGGCGGTGGGCACTACCAGGCGCTACCAGGCCAAGAGGGAGCGTTCTCTGGTGCTGTGGCTTCGCTGCGAACGTCCACAGCGGAAGATCTGAACCCGGAGTCACAGTGTCATTGACACCAGGGTGTTCGAGAGGCAAGTTAAGGCTTTCCGGACAGAGGAGGATGGTGAAAAGAGCTCCAGATGACGCTGGGAGCCGCGGGTGGCAAGCGACTCCCTGGGGGTTGTCCTGTCCTGGAGCACCGGGCCACGCGGGCTCTCCAAGCAGCGTGCTGTTCGGGCCTTTCCTGAGCTGCCACAGTCGGAGTCAAAGCACAGGAGCAGCAGAGCCGCTCACACCCCAACACCTGCGGGCCTGGCAAGACAAGCAAGAACACGTGCACGGTTTCCACGCCACAAAGAGCCCCCTCTCCTGATGCCAGGGGACGTGGCCACTGCCAGGAAGACGCAGTTTCGGAGCGAAGTCCCAGCAGGAAGGGTTTGTGCCCTGGGACCCTCACTGCTCTGCCCAAGTCACAGGAGCGTGGCATCTGCCTGCTCCAAAGGGCAGCAGGCCACCCTGGGAACAGCCGGGACATGGAGAAGCCAGTCGCAGACACAAGGATCTGGGCACCAGCAAGGGCGTGATGCAGATGCCCCACCACCCCGCCACATCCCCGCAAAAGCGGCTCCACTGGCGGGGGCTGCAAAAGCTGAGCAGGCCTGCAAACAGGGTGCAAACAGGGTAGACGGCCTCAGAGATGGTCTAGAGGTCACCGGGCTCAGCGGAAGTGACACCCGACCCATGTGAAGTGGAGAGGGAGGGCGAGAACCAGGCCTGGACTCTGCCGAGAACCCTGCGTCCGGAGAAGAGCAGGCCACGGTCCACCCTACTCTCATGCCTGTCACAGGGTTCCCGTAAGATGCTGCAGAGACGTTCAGAACACAGTGACAACCGACAGCTTTCTGCCTTCGTCCTGCTCTGCACAGGGAGGACCGACAGCTGGGACGAGGAGAGCTTGTCTCCAGGTTGCTAGGCTCCCACTTCACACAAAGGCACCGGAGACTGGACTCTGTTCTCAACTTGAAAGGCCGCAGCGGCCTGGGTCGCTGCCCAGCACGCTTGCTGGGAGGCGGGCACACAGCACGAGAATGTGGGTGCTTCTCCTGTTTTCTTCCTAACGTGTTATTCCTGCAGAAGAGTCAGTTCTAGGCCATGCACACCCTTCACCTGCTTTTAAAACTTGCATCCTTTCATCGGATTTAATGCTCTTTGCAAAGTCAGTCTGTTTGGCCCAGGCAGAAGCTCGCTGAGGAACGGCACTCCCACGACCAGCAGCAGCAGGAGGAGGAAGGAGGCAGCTGACCGACAGAAAACCATGCTCTCTTGTCTATCAGGCAAGCTTCCGTCTGCAAAAATTCAGTGCCTCTGTGCTTTCATTCAGGGGCAAATAAGCCTGCTCCTGTAAGACAGCCAGTCACCCTCTCATTGCCATGCCTGAGGGCCTGCGCTTTGAACAAAGGGCCCAGCTGATGTCGTGTGAGCCAGATGGAATGGAGGTGCCATTCAGAGTCTCACCAAAGATGCCAGCTGGGACGCGGCCCACGGTCCCATCACTTCCGGCTTTGTGGCAAGAGAGGCTATGCCCCAAGCCCCCCTCTCTGCCTCGGGGCCATCAGAACTGCATGCAGACCAGCTCCGAGGACCTCCGTCCTTCCCCAGGCCTCCTGCACTCGAGAACAGAGCCATCTTTTATCCCCTGCTGGAGCGGGTACCTAGCCATGCCTGTCACAATAGGTCACGAGATGTGACCAAATGCAAGGGAGGAGAAGAGGCTGCAGTTCCCTGGGATGCTGCTCCGGCCCCTTTACGTTCCTGCTCCATTCCCCTCATTTCGCAGTCTTGAGACGTGGAGAGAGCGGCAGGAAGTGTGGCTCGATTCTCTAGTGGCCACGTGGCTGCAGGGGGCAAGCAACCAAGGCAAGGGATTCGTGTCCAGTTGGAAGGGGAGGCGTGAAGTGCCGAGAAGCAAAGAGAAAAGGCTCTAGAAGAGGAACAACGCGGCAGAGTCACAATGGCGAACCTGGTGTGTGAGAAATGGCACCCACGCAATGCCGAGGCCGCAGGAACCCAGCTTTTCAGACGGCGGCAGCTTCCGATGCTTCCGGTCAGGCTGCTTGGGGACGGTCAGGTGACGGCTCCCACGGCTGACACGGTGCTGCTGGAACCAAACTCCTTCCGCCCGCAGCCACACGTGGGCTCCCGGACCTGCCGGGGCTGTGCACCCGACACCTTCCACGCCCCCGCTGTTTCGATTCCTGCCTGTCCCGAGCAAATGAGGGGAGGAGGGGCCTTGTTGTTTTTGTTTTTAAGTATCTAGGCAATTTCGCTGGCAGTTCTATGTCATCCCATGCGGCAGCCGCTGATTTCTCGCCGTGCGGGGTGTGCAGAGGTCCAGGTGCCGCAGCGCAGGACAGAAGGATCACCTGAGACCTCCCCGTGGGAAGACACGGAGAGATCTCCCCGACGGACCTCAACCACAGGCGACACTTCAAACGATCCAGGCTGGCATCGCCCCTATTCGGTTGGAAAGATCTTTCTCCAAACTCAGATCCAACTTTTGAAAAGTTTGGTATCAAAAGCCAGAATTAGAGAGACCAGGTTAAAAAAAGCACAGTTAAAATCGAGTGCTTTAACACGCACATGCACGCACGCGCACCGCACGGCCCTCTTCGTTGAAACGGGTCGATAAAGACACAAAACCAAAGGCAGAGGAGGAAGTGTACATTCACAGGTGGGAAAGGCGCGCCCGGGCTGGCTGGAAGGTGCTCCTGCAGACCGGACCTCAGCGGACGGAGCTGTCACTGAACTTCAGGACCAGCGGTGACCTCTGCCACCTGCCCAGGCCCGGTCCCTCATTTGTTAAGGGAAGAAATCTAAGTTCAAGGGGACTCTTCCAGAATCATAAAGCCCGTGAGACACAGAGTCGGCACAGCCCGAACGCCCCACTCCTGGCCCGGCCCTTTCCCAAGACCTTACACAGCGGGTACACGAGGCTCGCCGTGGTCACAGCCACACGACCGGCCCTGCCACTCGGGGGGCCCCTGGATGCTAAGAGACCCCTCTGACTATGCCTTTCAATAAAGGGAGCTACCAAGCCGGTTCCATTTTGAAGGCCCTGCAGGACAGTGTTTCCCAATCTGCCTGAGGATGGGACTCCCCTGGGGCACTTGTCAAAAATTAAAATCGCCAGGCTCCTCCCAGACCCACGGAATCACCTCTCCCAGGGGAGGGACCTGGGAGGCTGAATTTTTAACATGAGCCCCGGGCAACTCCCATCACCAGCAAAGCTTGGGGGAACGTCTGAGCACACAGTGTGGGTGCAACTTGGCTGTGACACCAGGGGACGCTCTTGGCCACTGAAGCGGCCACATCCGCCTGGAAGGCCCGGCCTTAGGGCCCCACGGAGCGGCATCTTCAGTGGGCACAGGCTGGCCGACCTGCACAGGGTCGACGGACACCCTTCTCTGTCTCAGGGAAAAGCCTTGCATTGGCGAAGCGAAACTGCTGTTCAGACACATTTTTAATAGGGAAACTAGATGTAATTGGCTTAAAAGAATCGATGCTGACACCCGGCAGGACGGTGCAAACCCTGTCGCCTGCCACCGGGCTGACAACTCAATGGTAACGCCAGGAACTCGGCACAAAAACAGCCTGGGCTCCCAGGGACGGCCACCGACTCCAAGGCGGGTGTGCTGGCGGGCGGCCCCCGCAGATGCCGTGAGGTCAGATCCGGGTCGCTGAGGGGGCCCTGAACGAGCCAGCGAGGGGCGCAGCTCAGCGAGGACACCGCAGGACCCTGGCGCCCAGCTCACTCCAGCTCGGCCTCCACCTGCTCGGTGTCGGAGCAGTGCAGCCGGCTTCGCTCCCACTGGCAGATGGCGTCCGCGTACTCCACCACCAGCTTGTCCATCCACGTCAGGGGCTCGGGGAACAGCACGGAGCCCTCGAAGAATCCCAGGTGACCCCCGTGCAGAGGCAGCACGAACATGACATTCTCCCGTTTCTCTGCAGGGAGAGCAGCTCTGTGAGGACAGCCCTCTGGCCGCACCAGCGCCAGCGGCCAGGCCGCCCAGAGCGGGCACTCGAGGTGCTCAGGCAGCTTGAAGGCGGTTGCCCCTCGGCCTCCGCTGGCTCAGAGCCCTTTACATCATCCCCGCGTGGCACTGGGCCCCGGGGGAGGGGAATGTGGGAAGCGGGGAGGGAGGGTCCCCAAGTGACTCGATAGTGTGGGCGAGGGCACCCAGCTCTGACCCCCGTAGCACCCAGGGCTCTGCCGTAGGTGCAGATTCTGACCCGAGAGCTTGGGGTGGGGGCACGGAGACAGCCCCCGGGACAGGGACAGCGACACCAGCAGTGGTGGCCAGGCTGAGCGTGAGGTCACAGCACCTGGGCTCATTCATCAGAGAACAGGGGGCTCCTGGAAGTCGAGACTTTTCACTGAAGACCTTCATCTTTTTTTTAAACAAAAGGTGAGGAATGTGGACAGACAGGCAGGAAGAGAGAGGAGGGGAAGCAGTTTATTTTCACTGAGTTGCTCACACTGGTTGTTCCCCTCCTGGACCTGGGACTCGAACCCGGGGTATGCAGCCTGCGCTCCTTCAGAGGTGACTGACCCAACCACTACACCACCGAGGCGCACCGACCTTCATCTCTTAAGACGGAAACAACCTCAAGCTGTGAGTTGTGTTAAGAGGTGGCCAGCTCCAATGGCTGTGTTAAATGGCCATCCCAAGGATGACAACCCTGGACTTTAGGAGTCACGATCAGGTCAGTCAGAGAGGCTGGTCAAGGCTGCTCACAAAGGCCTGTGCCTGGGACAGCTGGGTCCTCGGCAGCAGCTGTCTCCAGGCGAATGACACCCGGGCCCTAGCTGGCTGCTCTTGGCCTCGGGGTGCCCCTGACACGCGCACTCGCAGCAGTTCGGGGCTCTTGCTGGTCTGACCCTGCATTCTCCACAAAGCTCTGCGTGAGAGCGTTCGGCCCGTCGGTGCCGCTTCCAATGGCCAAGGAGGCGAGAGCGGCCGCCCTCACGCTGCTCACGTGGCTGAGCGGGCTGCACCTGCAGGAGTGTGACGCACACACACACACACACACACACACACACACACACACGCAGGTGTGCTCTGAGCGGCTGCTGCGGGACCTGCTCCAGCTCGGGGAGGAGGGACCACGTGCCCTGCTCCTCTCTGGTCAGCGGGTGGCGTTTGCAGGGCTGCTGTGCAGGGCGGGAGACTCAATTCTAGGGTCTAAGCTCAGTGCAAAGAAACTGGGGTTCCCAAGTGGCTCTGCTGCCCTCTTCCAGGCTCTCCCTGTAGCTCCTGTCTGGTATCAAGTGAGGGGACAGAAGGACTGGCCCCAGGGCTTCTATTTTTATCCTCAAAGCAGAGGGCAGGATGTCTGTCCTGAGAGGGAGCAGAACTGGCTTTTTGGTTTTGTTTTTCAGGTCAAGTGTTTAAATAGCTCTGCAATTAAGGGCGCCCCGGCGGCTTAGAGGATAAGATGTATGCAGTCCATGAACATCCCAGGGACCCAGGTTTGAGACCCGGGGCCAAGGGGACGACCAAGGTGAACAACTAAATAAAAATAAGGTGCTTCCTCTTCCTCTCTCTGCCTGCCTAGCTGCACCTTTCCTTAAAAAAAAAAAAAAAAAAAAAAGAAATGTCTAAGTCAAATGCTCAGGTCCCTGCCACGACCACTTCTCTGAAGGCCAGCGGACGCCACACCAAGACAACGGGTGGCGGGCACATGATCCGCCTCTGGCTTCAGGACGGGGCAGGAGAGGCTTCTGCCCGGGCCCCATCGCAGCCCGGGACTATCAGGCCCAGCCGATGGAAGAGAACCGTCCAGCGGGCCGTCCCTCCCTGAGAAGTGGGTCTCCAGAGATGACAGCCGGGGGAGTGACAGAATCAACAGTGGCCGTGGCTGAGTGGGCGGGGCATCGGGAGGACTTACCTGAAAGGGATTTCGGAATGGTGAGAAGACTCTGATGCACCAAGGGGTCGTCGGCTGCGTTGACCAGCATGAGTGGGACATAGATCTGCAACGAGGAAGCAGAGTTAGGGCACCGGGTCCCTCGTCGAACCTGACTTCAGGCTCAGGTTTTCTCTGAGGCTGGTCTTTGAAGCCAAGGGAAGAGGGTCACCGATCCGTTTCTGGAACAGTGGACAAAGGACACTAGCATTCCAGCTGTGTGATTACAGCGGGACACAGGTCCCGGGGCCCAGGTGACCTCTGGGGAGGGATCTCCTCACAAATCTTTTTGATGGCCTGCACAGCAGTCCAGCTCAGCCACACCTTCCAGAGACAGACCTGAGAGAGCCTTGGGGACACTCAGTCATCCACACTGGGGTGGAACGGCGAGTGCCCTCTACACGGACGGAGGAGGCTTTCCACCAGAGGAACACGACGGCTGACGATGGGGACATGGGGAAGCCCTTGGCGGTGCTGCATTCAACCTCCCTTTTAGCCACACAGCCAGGGGTCTCCCTTTTGCTTCAGGGCGCGCAGGCATTACTGGTCCTAGCAGGCGAGAATGCAGGGCTCTGCTCGGGGGACCAATGGCTCTGCTCCCCGCAGAGCCACCGTCCTGCAGCCTTCAGTGGAGACGCGAAGCCGGGCAGAGATGCCAAGCAGTGGGCGGCAGCGCTGCCTGAGTGGGGGTGTGGTGGGCCACACCAGCTGGACAAAGGCAGGGCGGACGTGAGGGCCGGTGAGGAGGTGGGGTCCCCTGGCGGAGCAGTGGTTGGGTCGGCCGCTGCTGAAGGTGTAGTTCACGTACATCCCAAGGACCCAGGTTCACATCCCAGGTTCACTTCCTGGGTCCAGAGGGAGCAACCAGTGTGAACAACTAAATAAAAAGGCTTCTTCCTCCTCTTTCTTCCTGCCTGCCTGCCTACTAGCCTTAAAAAAACCAAAACCCAGAAAAACCCCAGAACAAAAAAAGAGCAGGCGTGCAAGGACAGAATGAGCGAGCAGTGTGGTGGGTCAAGTAAAACGTGCCTGGGGTTATGACGAGTGGCATACAGTTTACTGCAGCTGCTAAAGGTTCCATGGACACAGACCAGCGCTCTGTCCCACCACCCGCTCCTCCTAGTGGATGCAGAAACACACCCGTTTGACTCCATGCCCCCGGGTGGCGGCAGGAGCTTTCGGTCACCAGGCACCGCGCTGGCAGACCCCACAATGACCGAAAGCAGAACAGGACTGTGAGAACCTGCCTGGTCGCCCACAAGGGGCAGGCGGGGCGGCACCGCCAAAGGGAGAGCAAGGAAACAATCGGCCGCAGCGATTTGAAGGTTCTCACACAGACAGGGGTGCAGAGGTCTGTGCTCCGGGGGGCAGCCGCGGCTGGGTCCTGGCGGGCGCTCCGGGGACACTCACCCTGTGCAGGTGCCTCATGCAGCTCTCCTCCTCGTAGTACTCCTTCAGGGAGCTGTAGCCGTGAAACTTCCTGCACAGAGGGGAGGACAGAGGAGCCCGTCGCGAGCGCTGCGGGACAGCTGGTGCTGTGGCCGCTCCGGCGCCTGCGCTCAGCCTTGTGCAGCAGAGTCGGAGCTAAGAGCATGGACTTGGGACCCAGGTTCAAATCCCAGCTCCGCCGCCTCCTAGCTGTGCGGCCTCGAGGAAAGGGCTTCCCCTCACTGAGCTTCTCTGTAAAGCGGAGCTAAGGACAGGACCATCCTTAGAACATGGTGAGACTTACGACATTAAAGTGCTTACTCGCCCAGAGACAGGCCCAGGGGAATTACTCGGTAAGTGTTCTCAATAGTAATTGTAGCGGCTGTGACATCTTTTGAGGCAGTGGAAAACCAGATGTCACTGTAGACACTAAGACTGAACTTCAGAGGCCTTTACTAGAACTTTTCTTTTCAACAGAATTCTTCCTGGCAGAATAACGCTGACCAGCATGAACTGGAAAGAAATGTGTATGGGATAAAAGGGACAAGACGGGGATTCCCAGTTAGTGAATCTGTCCATCCCTGGAGCAGCAGCTACAGATAACCTGACGTTGACAAAACCTTCAGGGCCCCAGTGTGAATGCGTGCGGGCTGCTCTGCCCCGAGCTCTGGAGGCCTGGCGCGGTCCAGCCTGGAGCCCGCGCATGGTGGCTCCGGTCAAGCCCAGGCCAGAGGAGCTCTGAAAATCTTCCTCCACGTTTCTAAGCAACCTCCTGCCCTGTTCACTGCACACAGCACCCTTTCCTCGCGCCACAGCCCTTCTCCACCGGTGAGCTCAGTTCTGCTGTCAGTGTCCAAGGGCTAGGCTTTGTTTCTTTATGCTCCACCTCTGAGCAAGCTCCTTGGTGCTCATCTGTCCCTCTGGCTTCTCACTCAGCATCATCCCCTCTAGTTCCATCATGCAGATAAATGGCAGATGAAAACCTCCCTTCTTTCTGACACAGATCAGGGCCTCTGGCTTCTGAATGGAGGCTTTTCCTTTGCCGACTGGGCCTTTGAGATCACCCCTCTCCCCAGGAGCTGTGGGTCTCGGAGACACCCTGCCTGGGGAGACCCCAAAGGCACTGGCGGGGTGACCGGGCCCATCGCGTATCTTTGTGAATTCAGCCTTTGGGGGTCTCGGCCAGCCAGCACCACTTGGGTCCTCTGGAAGTGAGGTTTACAAAGAGGCTGCCCAACTTATTATGGTCGTGAGAAACACGACTATTCCAGACTCTTAAAGAGAAGGAGCTTTAGGGAGACTAAAAAAAAGTCCTCTTTGGGGCTTAAACAAATTCAGAAGACGAAGGGGACGTTTAAGTAAGTTTGTCTTTCCCCCTCATTCTCACCTCTGAACATACCTTTCCTAGCTCCTATTTCCTTTGAGTAACTTACCAGGCAGATTTCAGGGTTATTAGTGAAAAAAGCTACTCAAGTCTCCTAAGGAGGGTAGAACAGATTCCATACTTGAGGTCATTAACTGCCCAACTCCTGAATGCTGGCTAGTTTTAGACCACGCCTAAAGGTCACGAGATCACTAAGGAAAATATGACTTTTCAGAGAGAAAGTCAGAGGTGAACTTTGCCTTTTCCAGCTAAGGCTAAAGGGATCACGAGATCACTAAGTAAAATATGACTTTTCAGAGAGAAGGTCAGAGGTGAATTTTGCCTTTTCCAGCTAAGGCTAACCTCATCAGAAACTGGTGATCCAGGGAAAGAGGAGGCTGTGAGGGGCAGGTAAATTGTGAAGAGAGGTGACAGGTTTTGTGAATTACATTTTGGAGAGTTTCCACACCCCAAAGAAAGAGGCTCTGTCCATCTGTCTTGGAACACACAGTCCTTGCAGCCTGCTTTTTTGCTTTCGATAGAGCTATAGACACGGGAACTGCTTCCTTTCCCTGCCCAGGTCACGCAGGGCGGGGAGGACTGTGGGCGGAGGGCATGTGCCCCCTGCCCGCCACCTCGAGCTCTGTGAAGCTGTGCGGCTGTTCTCATTTCCAGGAGACACGGGAAATTTGGATTTTTCAGTGAAATCTTCAGTCTTAAAACACTGGACATGTATTCAAGGGGGGAAAAGCCCTGACGCCTCCATGGTCACAGGAGGCTGCTGTGCTGGGCAGCGTGCCCTGTGGCCTCCTATGCGGTCCCCCGGCCTGAGGGCGGACTCACCGCATCACGTTGTCATCGATCTGTGTCAGCGACGTGGCCGTGCACAGGCGGCTCAGGTCCATGTCCTCCAGGCTTTGCGGTTTCTTCACGTGGTCTCCAAAGAGAGCGTGTCTGGAAGGACAGAAAAGCAGAGACTAGAAACTGGTGATAAAACAGATCATGCTGCACGCTGGCTGCTCTCACGGCTTGTCAGTGAGCCCTCATAAAGCCGAAGAGAACTTCTTTTAACCCAGAGCAGACCGTCAGCACAACTGCGTCCCTGCTGGAGGCAGGTGGGAGAGCTTCTGGGGGCGCGTGTGATGGTGAGGAAGCAGCCCTCCAGCCTTCGAGGTCCCGGACGGTGCTCGCACCGGGAAGAGTGGCAGAGAGATGGCTGGGAGGCCCTTGTCTTCCTTCCAGGAGCAGCCAGCACCCCCGAGGACTGGGCTTGCGCCCAGGGGCTCCCACGTGTCCTTCACCGCAGGGAGTCTCCGCATGGACGGTGTGGGGACGGGGCGGACACCAGTGGGGTCGCACTGCCCCTGTGGGAGCCGCTTGGGCCCCTGAGCGAGGAAGACGGCGCGGGCTCCCTGGCATTTGGGCAAATGAACAGAGTGGTGGAGAATTCGTGCTTGAAGAGCATTGTTCCTACTTGATGACGGCAGGCAGCGGAGAGGCTACCGCACCTGGGAGATCCTCTCCAGCGGAAGGAGGACCGCGCGTGAGGGTCAGCCCCACGTGGGGTCCCTGGGGGTGAAGGTTCTGGGGACCCCCCGCCTCTCCCAGAGACGAGGAGCCAGTGCTGTTGGCGTTTATGTTCTCTGAGAGCATGAGGGAGAGTCTATGCCGATGGGACAGTCACCCTGTGAAATGTCCACACACTTCCCCGTGTGTGTCTCCCTGTAGTGAATTAAAAGACGCATGGGCACTTAGTGCATGTCCCAATTTGCGATGTATGAATGGCGAGCCTTCTGGACTATTTACTTAGTTCCCAGGCTGGGCCCTGGGCAGAGTCACTGTCCATCGGAGGTGTGGAAAGGCAGGCAGAGGATGTGGACATGGGCCGGAAGCCTGGCTCCCCGCTTCTGCCCCGGCAGCTGACACTGGGCCTCCAAGCCCAGTGCAGGCTCACAGACTCGGCCAGCACAGTGACAGTCAGATGCCGAATGCTGAGCGGAAAGTGCTGTCCAGCTGGACATCGGCCCTGACCATCCTCCACCCTGAGAGGGCGGGGACAGGACTGGGGACACACCAGCAACCTTGTCAGGCACCTGTGACCTGCCATTGGGAAGGCCCGTTGGGGCAAGGCAGAGGGCTGCCCCATATTGGCACTTAACATGTGAAAAAAAGAGAATAAGAAACTGGTCGTTCAGATTGCCTCTCTTGGGGGGTGTCCAAAAAAGTTCCACAGTTAGTTTTTGAGTGCTCATTATGTGCCAAGCTCTGAGAAGTCGCAACGTGTCCAAGTCACCAGAGCACTGCTGGTTCAGACACCGGTTTCCCTTCTGGGAAGCAAGAGAGCTGCAACCTGGGGTGGGGGAGTTGGCTTTCTGGAGGAGGAGGATAAAGAGACCTGCCAGCTGGGATGGGTTTGGATAGAGAGGTGATGGACATAGCACAGGTGACGGAAGATGGCAGAGATGATGGAGATGTCACAGATAATGGAGATGGCAGAGCTGGTGGAGTTGGCAGAGCTGGTGGAGTTGACAGAGAGGATGGAAGGGCATCCTAGTAAAGGTCTAAGGATGTAGGCGGAGGGGAGATGTTGTCGATGGCGGCCTTTCCGAGGCCATCGCTACCGCCCCGACCACTCTAGCTCCTCTCAGGGGCTAACCCACCGGACAAGCAGGAGAGGGGCGGACGTACAGGGAGAAATGCAGAAGAGTATGGACACCATGGCCGGACTCTCGTCCCGCAGCTGTGTGGCTGAGACCCCAAGAGTCGCAGAGGATTCCTGATCCCCAAGCACCAGCGCATCCTGAAACCGAGCAGTGCCCAGCCTCCCTGGACGCTCTACCGGGACAGGAAGGTTGGTGAACGGAGGCGTGGGACAAGTGCTTTGCACAGGCTCTGCGCGGTTAGCGGCGGCCGGAGGGCCCGTGGCAGGGGGCGGGGGGCAGGGGGCGGCCTGTGTCTCGGGGTCAGCAGGGGCGGCCGGAGGGCCTGCAGCAGAGGGCGGGGGGCGGCCTGCGTCTGCACATGGAAGCGGCCGGAGGGCTGGCGGCGGGGAGCGCACCTGTGCGACAGGATGATCCTCTTCATGTTGTCGGCCATCAGGAAGTTGTAGACGCGCCGGCACTGGTCCCACTGCATGAAGGTCTCCTGGGCCCTGCAGGAACCACAGCCGTGTGAGGGACGTGTGGGCAGCGGGTCAGGAGGGTCGCGCGGGGTGTGCGCCCACACCATCTGCAGGGAAGCGTCTGCAGACGAGCCGCCAGCGGCCTGTGGGGATGCTCCCAGCACCGCCTTCCCGCTGCGCGGCCTCTTAATTCGTCACCGAACCTGCTAGGACCTCTGGCATCGACCGCCACTGGGACACTGCGCTTCAGCGTAAAAGTGGGGCTGTGTCCGGGGAGGGGTGGAGGGCAGAGCAGGGGCAGACCCTGAAAACCCGTCTTCGCTGCGTCTGAGGCAAAGATAATACACACGGAATTCCTCTGCTTGGCTCTGATGCCAGCTCCTTGGTCGAGACGGCTTACAGGCTCTTCGACTATAAACCAGAAGCGATGAAGGCACAAATCCATAGAAGGAGCTGACAAGCAACAATGCTCACTTTTGTATGAACTCATCCGTGGTCAGGAGTCTGCCCATTAAAAGCAAGAGAGAGTGTCCGCACCATCTGGTGGGGAACACGGGGCTTGGTCCTCTGCTGCAGCGGGGTGGCCCTCAGAAAACACTGGGAAGAGTGGGGCTAAGACTCCGTGACATGACACTCAGCCGGAGCACAGCTGCCTTCAGGGACACAGGCATTCCTCCAGGGTCCTGCAGGGGCACCTGGCCCTGCGGCCCCCTGCCGTCTTCCCCGTACCACCTCCTTCCACAACCCACCACCACCGAGACATGTTCTGCAGCCAGGCCCCTGGCCACATCCTTTCTGACAGGCACCTGTCCACTCGCTGTTTGTGACCACTCCCTTTCAGCGCAGCCAGCACTCACACCCACAGCGCAACGAGACACCCGCTTTCGGCTGCAGTCTTGTGGGCAGATTCTGCAGCGCGAGCTGGTGCAGAGAACCACCAGCCTGATCACAGCTCAGTCACCGTTCCCTAGGGGCGCGTGGCGGATACAGCGGCGGACAGAGCAGTAAACTTCTGGCACTGCTACTTCTTCCCCAGCCCTCTGTCTGACCCTGTTCACCCCGCCACGAAGACACACGTTTAACTGACTCAGCAAACCACGCACGGTTCAGGGTTGGCCGGCACACGCTGAGCCCGCGATACCGTGTCGCTCGGGGCACGCGAGCCCTCCTCGGTGGCTGAACGCACCTGACGTGGGCTTGTTTGCTGTGGGAACTAGAGCGGCTCTAGCTTCTGGGCTGGAATTGGCTCAGGCTGGAGGGGAGGTGGCTACTGGGTGAGAAGCCAGCAGGCAGGGTGGGTCTAATGGGTTCTCGACTCAACCAGGCTGGATTTACCCAAGCAGACACTGGCATGGTCCCTGCAGAGGCCACCTGGCTGCCGTCGCCCCAGAGCCAGAAAGGCTCATGGCCCTCAGGCCTTGGCAGGAACAAAAGGTTACACTGACTGAAAGTAGAAAGAACCTAGGGCGAGGGACCAACCGGCTCCTGGCATCTGTGCGCCAGGGATGCACTTCTCTTTCTTCACTCATGAGGCTGATGTGACAATAAGCAATCAGGAGGGGCCACATGGGCTGTGTCTGCTCCTCTCAGATTCCAGTTTCCTGGCTTCCTGAGTCGCCTTCTTTGCGTAGAACCCACACCTGGTTCTCCAAACATGCGACAATGTGCCCTCACTACCAGCCGGGGGTGCGACTGCAGCGAGGAAAGGAGGTCGCTGTCACTTTGGATCTTGTGCCCTGAAAAAGGGCATGAAAACACATGTCCCACGTCCTCGTGCGACAAGGCGAGTGCTCTCCGTGCACAGGGCGGTGTGCGTGTGATTCCCACAGTGCGTTTAGGAAGGGTCTCTAGTGTTGCAGTGTGACAGATGACAAGGCTTGAGGAAAACTGAAGCCTTCGCAGGCAAGAGGATGCAGGTCCACAGGCTGGCCCTGTGCCCTCGGATCGTGTGGTAGAGCTGTGCTCTCCCTCTAAGGGCCCAGTGAGGGACAGAGAAGACTCTGGTTACATAATGACCGAATTGGAAGCTGATATTCCTAGTCACACCAAGAAAAAGGCACACTGGTAGAGTAGAGGTTAGGCCAGCCGCCTCCAGCTGAGTGCTATCCACACACATCCCAAGGACCCAGGTTCATGTCCCCGGGCAGGAGAATTACCACTATGAACAACTAAATAAAATAAAGATGCATCTTCCTTTCTCTTCTGTCTGCCTGCCTACTCGCCTTCATTCCAGCCTGCAACTCTCCTTAAGAAAAATCTTTTTTAGGAATAACACGGCTAGCCTCTGTCCATCAGAAAAGAGCAGAACAGGCTGGTGTCCTTGAGCTCCCATGAGACAACATTCTAGAAAACTCCTGGAGCAGGAGCGGACGAGGGCGCCTGGCGGACACATGGCTCTTGAGGGGACTGAGCTTATTTAACGACAGGTCTGACCCCCGAGTGCAGGAGTCCGAGCAGATGCCAGGACTGAGGAAGGTTGGCTCTGCCTGCCCTGCATCCCCTGGCCTGGTGCGTGGGACGTGTTGCCCGGCTCAGGCTGCCGCCAGGCCGTGGAGCACTCACCTCAGGGCGCTGTAGCCCTGGCACAGGCTGACACAGCACAGGACCTTCTCCTGGTTTGCCTGCGTCTCCCCCAGGTATTTGCACACGATGTTTCCGCCCAGGCTGAAGCCCACCACCACCAGCTGGGTCAGGGGGTACGTCCTCTTGATGTAGTTGACCATGGCTCCAAACTCCCAGGTGCAGCCTGCGGACAGAGAGGTGGTTAACAAGTCCCATCCACTCAAAGTGAAAAACAAGCAATAAAAAATCCACATCGTATGTGCGGCCAATACACAGTCTGCATCAGTCATTTCAGGTGCGACAGGAGTGGAGAAGAGCTGAGCGGGAGGGCTGCTAACTGGATGCCAGGTAAATGCTAGCAGAGCAGAGGGCAGTGCACAGACAGACAGACAGACAGACGTGGCTTTGGCCACGTGGAGTGAAGCTTCCGGACACCCTCGGTCCTGGGCGATGCCCTTTGCAGGTGGAGAGAAGCTCCTGGTGCGGGGTCAGCATGGATTCCGACGGGCACGTGAACAAAAGCAGGAGCACCCTTAGGGATTAGCGTCTCTGCTGCAAACTGGGACGCAGTTCCCAGGTGTGCAGTGGGTGGCGGTGTTAAGAAAAGCACGCAGGCGGGCTATTTACAGGCTCTGCTGTTGGCCTGCAGGAGGGAAGGCGACAGACGCAGTCCAGAGGGACGGCGAGGACGCTCGTGGTGACGCACGGCCAGGTGCGTAGGGAGGCAGGCTCATTTGGAATCATGCAGGCCTCTCCGTGGGGAGGGTTGGGTGTGTGCCCGGGTGGGGGGGGCCTCAGTGGGGTCCCAGGGAGGTCGGTGAGATCACATCCCATCTCGGCGTTCTACCCAGGGGAGAAGGGAGCAGCACGCGTGGGTGAAGGGGTTCATCTGTCTGCGGAGGCCCAACCCCGGACAGCAGCGAGCTGGCCTGCAACCCGACCGAATGGGGAGCAATGGGATGTGGGCAGGGGCTTGTATGAGAGAGACGGGCACGTGGAGGGCATGGACTGACCGCAGATACATGGCTGCTGACCTGGGCACCAGCTTGGAGAGTGTGACACCCCCCAGAGTCGACCAGCTCCTTCCCCAGCCTGCAAGCCATGGGGGCACGGCCCTTCCAGTCGGGCAGGCCCCTCGCCCACCTTCCTCTGCAGTGGGCACAGCTGGGCCAGGTCGCGCACCCAGCGGGGCTCTCCAACAGCCATGCGCAGGGGGGTCACCGGGAGGGTGTTGGGAAGGACATTCCTAACCCACCCCCAGAAGCTCGCCCAGCACCTGCATTGACATTCCCAGCAGGTAATCCACGCCACGACACAGCGCTCAGAGACACACGGGTGCGGCAAAAGATCATTTCCTGTCCCTTTTTTAAAATGCCCATGGTCGCATACTTATATCTTAGTATCTTTTTTCCTAATAATACATCTTGGAGACCGTTGGGTAGCAAGATACATAAACCTGTTCTATTACGTTTTATTTGTATTTACTTAAAGGAAAGGCACAGGCAGGAATGCAGGTGAGTAGGCAGGCGGGAAGAGAGAGGAGGAAGAAAACTATTTTCTTTAGTTGTTCATCTTGGTTGCTCCCCCAGTCCTGGGTCATGAACCTGGGTTCTTGGATGTGTGTGGACTGCGCCGGCCAGGGGCAGCACACTTAACCGCTAAGCCACCAGGGTGCGCCTTTATTTTCAAGGAGGTGTAAGATAGCCCTGGGGGTACACAACTGATCATTAACGTACCTTTACATCCATGTGACCAGGACCTAGATGGAACTGGATGGAGTACTCCCCACACCCCTGGGGACCTCATGTGCCTTTGCGGATAGTGTCCCCTCTTTGACTAGAGGTCACAATCTGAAAATGTGAGACACCCCAGGCTCGGAAGGTGCAACAGACGTTTCAGACGGGGGGGCGGGGGCGGGAGCCCAGGAGCTGCCCCCCAGCATGAAGGACCACTGTCACTGTGAGCAGAAGTGTCCTTCTCCCCAGCCATCCAGCGGGGGCTTGCAGGCCTGCAGTGACCGATGAGGCCAGGGGTCCTGTGACAGGCACCCGCTGGACACCGGGTGGCCCCAAGGGGATTGTGAACTCTGAACTTGGAATCGGAGACCTCAGACTTTGGTGTCCCCCTGGGCCGTTCATTTGTGGTTCTGAAAAGGCAGCGATGGAAGGACCAGTGCGCCTCCAGGGAATGCTGTGTCTCAAGTGGGGAGTGGTGAGGGGACAGGGGCATCTCCAAACACACTCAGCTGAGCGCACAGCTGCCTGGTCACAAATCCAACATCTAGAGATCCTGAGAGACATTAGTTCAGCTCTCAGGCCCTGAGGGGTGGAACCTGCTGGCTCAGGTGGTGGAGGCAGCTGAAGTTGACATTAGATCCAGTTCAAGACTCAGAGCCAAGGGGGCGGGGGACAAAGAAACACGGTCTGATGGGGCGGTCTGGCCTCATGGCTGAGTGGTCCCAGCTTCCTGAGGTCGAGTGAGCCAGGGTGACATGGAAAACCCAGTTTCCAGATGCTCTGGGGGCTCAGGGCCCACAGGAACAGGATGGGGCCAGGAGTGGGAATTTAAACAGCGTCGCTGGGTGGCTTCTGGCACGAGGGAACTTGGACGAGCCAGCCGCCCTGCCTGGTCTGCTCCTCACTGCCCGAAACAGTGTCGGTAGCGTGTGCCCACAGCACTGCTGGGAGGGCCCAGGGGCGGACACAGGTCCAGGGCTGAGACTAGGGCATGACAGCATGAGCTCTCAATGGTAACTGAGACTGTAACTGTGAATTCCCTTTTCTTGGAAAAGTGCCAGCTGTGCACACCCGTGTGCAAGCAGCAGCATTCACGGCAGTAAGAAGCCAGAAGCCAGGAGAAGCCGGCGTCCATCGGCAGGTGAGTGGACAGGCAGAATGGACACGGAGGCGGCGGAACAGTATGCAGCCCTGAAAGGGGAGGAGAGGCCGGCACACAGTGACACGGGTGAACTCTGAGGACATCGGGAGAAGTGAAATAACGCCCGTCACCAGAGACACGTCCTGGATGAGTCCGTGCAGGGCATCAGGAACGCCCCAGTCCCACAGACAGAGTGCCGGACTGCGTTGCTGGGGCCGGGGCGGAGGACGGAGCTGCGGTCGCTGCGTGAGCACTTCACTTTGCTGCGGAGTTGCGGCGACTGGCTCCCAGGTGCGGGAGGCTCGACACGACCCTCAGAACACGTGAAGACGACAGCATCTGCAGCTGTGCGCGCTTTACCCCACTGGAAAAACTCACAACAAGGAATCGTGGCTTTATACTGGCAAAGGCAATCGGGGCTCTGAGACTTCTCCCTGAAGCCGTGTTCTCCCATCTGCATTTGGAAACACCCAGCACACCTAGTAATTCGGGGGCTCTCCGGCGAGCTGACCGGACCGGGGCCGGGGCGTTCTCACACAAACAGAAATCTAGCCCAAGTTAAAAGAAAAAGAAGATGTCTGACTCCCATTAAAGCAGCTTCAATGATGCTAAGACCCCAGCTGTCCCCGCAGGAGCAGAAGTCTGTGCGCCTCGTGACGGGGACATAATACACCTTCTTCTAAACTGTCACTCAGGTTGGCACGCCTTGGTGATTCAATGGGTAAATCCACCGGGCGCAGTCCACAGACATCCCAAGGACCCGAGTTCCCCACCCGGGGCGGAGGAGCAACCAAGAACAACTAAATAAAATGCTCCTTCCTCCTCTCCCTGCCTGCATGCCTCTTCTCACCTTCTTCCTGCACCTGTAAACACATCGTCACTAAAGTCTTCACTCCACCGTTTCCTCGGGGTTGTGCCTAATTCCACTGCTGGTTCTTTACACCGTTTGTCTTGTCCTGACGTTGAAGGAGCTTCCAGTAGATGGAAACTCCAAGAAGCGGACCTTCTCGGCTGTGGAATCCATGGGGTGGGCTCTTACTGGCCACAAATCAGTGTCACTGAAATGAACGGATGAGGACTACACCCGCACAGCCCGAACGCACAGAGGAAGCAGGCTGAAGGGCCGCGACCCGCCCGCCTCGCTCAGCACGCCCTCTGCACCGCCTGCCGGGGTGCGTGAGCATCAGCTCGGACCGCCTCTCCACCTGACTCCTAGACCAGCGGTCTGCACTCAGGGCTGAGGCTAATTGTTGCAGCCCGAGAGCAGACGCTCAGATGTCACTGGGGCAGTTTCAAACTCAGGAGCGATCACAGCGAATCGCCTCGATGTAATTAAACCCAAACACATCTGATCTGGATAAGGGTCAGCCCTCCCCACATCGGACAAGCCCCTGGTGACTCGTGAAGCGCTGCCACCTCTCCCAGGTAAGGACAGGGGGTCGCCAGCGCCAGGACCAGCCTTCCGGGGACCTCCCGGGACCTCCACCTGAAGCAGCTGCCACACTCCCACCGCTGGGGAGCCCCTCCCGGGTGATCTGTGCTTGAACACAGGAGGCTTGCAGTGAGGCTCTGTGTGTGATCCTTTGTGGGACCAGCGCCACTCACAAGATCGAAGCATCTAGTCTCGCTGCCGCTTTTCACAGACCAAGTGAAACACGACAGACACCAGCGGGCCCCAGTGAGAACAGCATCACAGGCCGTCCCGGAAAGGGGCCGTGGGTGGGGCGGGAAGGACCAAGTCCCTCCACCTGTCACCCCAAAGAACGACAAGGCCATGGCTGCCTGACGGCGGCCACAGCGGCCCCACGACGCTGTGGAGCCCCCGAGCTGGGTGCTTCAGTGACAGCGCTGACGCGAGCAGGTCCTCCAGCAACGTCCTGCTCGGTGTCGGCGGGACCGTTGGTTCTCACCCTGCTAATGAAATGATGATGTGCTTCGGGACCTGCGGTATTTCAAAAGCCACTTGTCCCCACGGCACCCACGTGACCACCCGCCCAGTCTCACTCCAGAACCGACGCCCCTCAGATACAGGGACCCACAGACTCGGTGTTCCCTGCGGCTGGAGACGCTGAGTCATCTCTGAATCCCCCGCGCTAGGCTGGGCCTGCTTTCACCACAGATGCCGGCTGGCTCAGAAGCGTGAGCTGGGGGTGGCAGGAGAGAAGGACCTGAATAACGCCCCCACGCCACTGCATCGCAGAGAATGACCCGGTCAGCCTAACAAAAAGCAGGCGGGCGGGCGGGCATGTGAAGGCCCAGCTGCCCTCTGTCTTCATAGTGAAGGCACACGGCTCAGTTCGTGGAGCTGGGGAAGTCACTGCAGCGCTGAGTCCCTTGGGAAGGAAACAGCTGTAGAAATGCAGGGTGGGTCCTTCTCTCTAAAATGAAGGTCTCTGCAGAGCTTCCGGGCCGGAACGCCGCAGCCGCCCTCTCCTGACCGAAGGGCAAGAGTCCCGCTCCATGCTGAAGCGCGCAATCTGTCCCACGTCTCCGCAGTGCTGCTCCGGGAGGCTGTCTGGCGAGGTGACCGCATGGCGTGTGTGCGGAGATGCTGGTCCCCCCGACTCCTCCTTCTGCCGCCCACTCCTGACTGCTGCGGAAGGAAGTCCTGGGGGTCAGTCTGGAATGCGGACCAGGGCTCAAGCCTGGTCCTTGTCAGTGAGAGCGGCCGGCAGGAGACACTTCGAGAAACGTCCACACTCATGATCGAACTGAGCTTTAGAGACTGAGCAGTAAAACGAACAAGTTTCTTCTGAGTCACTGTCCACAGTTCCTTCTGGAGAGCTGTCTCGGGGCACGGGATCCGCAGCACGCTGCGGGCAGAGCCCACCGTTCTCGACCGCCTGACCAGCATTAAACTCGGCGGGACATCAGCGAGTACCTCCGGCCACAGACATGCCGGGCTGTCAGGCACTCTCCTCAGCCTGACGGCTTCTGCCAGCAAGTCGAGGTTTGGAAATAGGGTAACGGCCCACTTCACGGCTTAAACACCAGGAAAAGGCCATTTAAATCCTGGAGGCCATTCTCAACGCCATGCACCCCAGCCTGGACTTTGATCAACGTGCTGAGTTCTCAAGAGGCTCGTGACCCTCGGGCGTGGGCGAAGTAAAGCCCAAGGACCAGGATTCCGGAACCATTGAACAAGTTAATAAAAATGCTTCCTCCTCCCACCCTTCCTCCCTTTTTCCTTCCTTCCAATGCTCCTTCTTTCTTTCCCTTCCTTCCTCTCTTTAAAAGCAAACAAACACACACAACAAAAGGAAACAGTTAAATTCCTTTGAGAAAGGGGTCTGCACTGTCCGCAGATGGGCGGGCATCCCCCCAGGCGTCTTCTGCACAGACTCAGCTCCTCGGCCCAGAAGTGCCATCTCTCCTCAGGCTGCGCCCCACGTCCTACAGCGCACACCCCTCTATGTCGGCGCTCAGGCCCTCCTCGTTGAGAGCCCAGCACAAGTGTTCTAGAGAATTCTTTTGGAACATGGCTCGGGCACAGGCCGGTCCCCCTGGGGTCGCTGGGCCACTGTCGCCCTCTCCACTCCTCACACGGCATCGTATTTACACCCATCTTCCCTGTGGAACGTGTCTGATTTATCGGGGCCGCGCAGAGCAAGGCTCCCGGCCGCCGGCTGAGTCCCTCACGGCCCACATCTCACTGCAACCTCTACTTTGCCCATGACCCGGGAACAGAGGGCAAACTAACAGCTCAAGGCCATGTGGCTGGTCGGTGGCAGGACCAGCTTCCCGTCCTGCGACCACGTCCCACTCCGAGCCCGTTGCTCTGCTCCGCTGGCCCCCAGACCCCCCGATTTGTGACCAAAAGCCTTCCAATCTCGTGCCCTTCCCCTGCGGCCCTGTACAGCACCCCGGGGGCGGGGGCCTGGCTCCACGGACTCAGCGCCCCGACTCAGGGGACTGTCACCGTGCCCTGCTCACTGACTGCGGGCCCATCACTTAACCCCTCTGGGCCTCGGCTCTTCCACTAGAACTTTACCGTCTCATGGTTGCTGTGGAGAATAAAGGGACGCCATCTACGGGACACTGGCCCTGTGTCGGGGACACGTGAAGTGCCTCGGCTGGCATCTCTCGTCTTGTTGGCACGACGCTGTTAGTGCTCCCGAGGCTCCATCCGTGGCCCGAGGGCCACGCCCTGCCACCCGGCCTGGCGTGGACAGAAGGACTTTCATTTCCAAGTATAGGACCTTTGACTGGCCCTGCCCTTTCATTCTCCACGAGTCCGCCTGCCCGCACGGCTCCCGGCGTGTCTCCCACACTCACCGCTCCCTGTGCGCCTGTGTTACTGTGAATCTGACCTTCTCCCAGGTCTTCCGGTCACTGGGCAAACGTCCAACAGGACAGTCAGCTGGATGTGGGGAGACACACGAGAGCGGGGCAAGGCGCGCCCATTGCACTGCTTGCGGCCATCACGGGGCCCGGGCCAGCGTGAACCCGGCAGCCTGGCTGGGGGACGACAGTGGCTGTGAAGCCTGCGAGGAGGTGCTGACTCGCGATCTACGCCTGGGACATGTACCAGAGACATCAGTCATTACAGAGAAGGGACAGCCCGTGTACAAGTCTTTACAGCATTATTATTTAAGAGGCTGGAATACGCTGAGTAGCCTGAAGGCTTACAAAGAGGGGTGGCTCAACAAACGTAGCAGAGTGGACACAGCAATGAGGCTCTTAAAAAAGATGAAATGAACGACTCTGTACATGCATGAGTGACATAAAGCCATCTACACGAGTCACCATAGAGCCACACTGCAGACACCTACCTAAAACTGCACAGAGAAAAAGACAGAAGGGGAGGATGAAGAAACAGAAAATTACAGCGGCTGAGAGTACAGGGAGCAGTTTCAGGTGCTTCCCGTCAAAACACATAGTAATTTATTTGGTCACAAACATCCCCGGCGCTTGTGCACACACCGGCCTGAGCTTTGTGCCTTCGGCATCTGTGTGTGTGCGTGCGTGTGCGCGTGTGTGGCCCACAGGGAGACTTAAGAACCAGAGCGATCACTCCTGAAGACAGCTTCTGCTAAGACAGGGCGTCACGGAGATGCGGGATGTCTACACAGCAGGCCCAGCTCCTGTTCTCGAGAAACTTGAACCCCAACGAGCCGTTCACCAGCCACGCACCCTTCCCTGCCGCTGCCCCCTCGCCAGCCTCGCCGGAACCCTGAGGGCCTGACGGAGAGAGCGGGCGACCCGGCACCTGGCTCCCTGCCGCGCTCTGACAGCCCAGGGGCCTGCGCGAGCCCCTCCTGGAGCCTCAGACCTGCCTCTGCGAGCGGGGAGGGCTGGGATGGGGGCTGCAGGCCCGTCGGGGAGGGCGAGGGGGCAAAGCTGCTGCTGTCAGTGTGTCCCCACCCTCGCGCACGGGGGCACACGCTCTGAGCTCAGAAACGAGGCGGAAGCAGAAGCGGAGGCGCCTGCAGCGAGAGGGAAGGGCGCCCGGCCACGCTCACACTTACCGTAGGTGAACATGCGGGGCGAGGTCAGCTCGATGCTGGGCAGGGCGCCCAGGTGGTTGAGCACGGCGCACCGGTAGCCATTGTTCTGGGCATAGTCCACGAAGGTGCGGATGTACTGCTTCTCGCTGTGGTTGGCGATCCCCGGACAGATGACCATGGTGACGTCATCTACAGGGTGGAGACGAGAGCCAGTGGCCAAGAGGCAGTGACAGGGAGACGCATGAGGTGGCTCCTGCTGAGAAGGCAGCAGGAGGGGCCGAGCCCACGTCCTCGGCTCCTCCAGGTAGGCCTCCTCTCCCAGCTGGGGGTCTGGGGAGCGGCTTCCCAGCGCCCTCACGGTGGAGGGCAGCTTGATCTCCAGTCCGTCAGGGACAGACATTTGGAAGGCTTTTGAAATATAAAAATTAACCACCAGGAAAAAGAGATGTGAAAACATAAATCTCCATTCTTTTAATTATCAGTTGCAACAGAGGTAAACTTACTCTGTCGAACTGCTATGAAATGACTCTTAGTTTCTGTACGAAACTCCACATGGAAGCACAGATGAGCTGGAACGTACAAATGGAAAAATAAACACTGTTCTTTCACAGATCTCTTTGATCCAACAATTTAACTTTCAGGTATTTATCACAGGTTTATACTTACACATACGCCGAAAAATATGTATGGTACAGATTGTAATGATGGCAGACTGAATCACTAAATAGTAAGTCGTCATTAAATAACCACCAAAAATTTAATAATTATTAACTATTGACAATTATTAACTTAATACGTTAAGCTGGTATCATTAAATTATTGCATACCCAAGCAATCAAATATTATGTAGCCCTTAAAAATAATGAGACAACTTAACAGGCACTGATATGGCACGCCTCTAAGACAATACCTGTCATGTGGAAAACAGCAAGGTACAGAAAAGGGTTATGACATTCTGCCATTTGTGTGGAGTTTAAAAAAAAACATCTATAGCACTCCCTGGTGGAGGGGCAGTTAAGCCTGCCGCCTCTGGCCAAATGCAGTCCACACACGTCTCAAGGACCTATGTTCATGTCCTGGGGCCCGGGAAACAGCCAAGATGAACAACTAAATAAAATAAATAAAGTGCTTCTTCCTCCTGTCCCTTTCTGCACGCCTGCTCACTTTCATTCCTGCCTGCATTGTTCTTTTAACACAAAAGACTTGCATATTTATAAATGTATCCTCTAGCCCTGGAAGTGTACATGGCACCCTGGCAGTGGGCACCACCGGCAACGGGGCAGAAAGAGGCCTGTAGTTTCACTATATGTTCGTTAGTGCCTTTTGAGTTTTCTGTCATGCGTATAAGTTATCTACTTCAGAATAGGTAAAAGGTGGTGTTTAGGGTAAGCCCCGGTGGCTCAGGCGTAAGCTGGCCACGGTGGGGTGGACCGTGTTGGCCCAGGGACCTGAGCCCCTACGCGGCGCTGCGCTGGGACAACGAAATGAAGGAAAAAAAACATAAAAATGCTTTTCCTGATGATTCTTCCTTCTCTCTTTTCCTGACTGCCTGCGCTCAAACCTCTTTAAAACAATAAGAGCTATTTATATTATTAATCATCATATTTTTTCCTTTCAAAAGATAAAAACAATTTTAAAATTCTTACACGACTGATCATAAGAACTTTAAAATTTTTATGAACTTTGACCTAGGAATTCCAATTCTTGAAACTTTGCCTCAAGTTTTACGATCAAAGATACTCATCATAGAACGATTTATAGCAACAAAATTATAAACTAAGCTAAAAATGCCCACAGTGGAAGAATGATTAAGTTATGGTCTGACCACATCGCAGGATAACAAGAATCATTAAAATCATGTCTCGGAGGACTCTGAATGACATGGGGAAATATTCACAACGCAGTCTACAGTCATTTAAATCTGGGGAAAACTCCACAGAACTGGGAGTAAACGGAACAAAATGTTACTACGCATAGGCTGTGGGGCGGGGCTACGTGGTTCTCATTCTCTTTACAATGTGTCTGCATCACCTAAGTTTTCATTCTTTCTGTTTTTCACCCCCAGCCCTGGGTCCTGACCTGGGTCCACAGCCTCCACATGGCCTGCACCTTTTCTGCCTTAGCTAGTGCTTGATTTTCTAAAACTACTATTAATTCCTTCTGCAGTCAGAAAAAATGACGAAAAGGAAAACCCAAAGGGCAGTTTTTCTTGGCTGCAAGCAGTTCCTTTCTAGCAGCACCTCCGTCGCCTTCCCGGGGCAGGGCACCAGACAGGCAGGGCGGCGTGAAGGAAATCATGTTTGTCCTCTTCCCCTCCGCCTCGGTCTGGCAGGAGCTGCTCCGTCCTCGCGCATCTCTGTGCTGGAGAAAACCTCAGCGGAGGCGCCTGAGAGCCTTCACGAGCTGCTGCTATGCAAACGCCAAAGCTGCCGGCCCTAAGTCTGCTCACCAGCAGACGGGGACAAGAGGCACCCACCGGGCAGGGCTGCTGAGAGGCTCAAGGAGGGACCAGCACACGGGCAGCCCCTCCTGCTGTCCTCGAGTCACAGGCTGGTCCCAGGGGCCCTGGGCTCCGAACTCTCACACAAAATGTCTGTGTTTCACCAGGGACTGCACTGCTGCATTACACCCTGAGGACTGCGTGGTGACCTGCACGCGCCTGCCAGCGGCCGCTCCTGGGTGCGCCCTGCATGACCCCCACCCGCCCCTGCAGGCGGCACCAACAGGCGCTCCCGCAGGACCAGTGCGCCCCGACCCCGGCGTCCCCACGCGGCTCACCTCCAACACAGTGGTCGGCCAGGGGCTCGAAGAGGTCGAAGGTGGAAGTGGCTCCGTCGGCCATGGTGATGAACTTCCGGTGGCCACAGGGGTGCGGCGACCGCACCCGCCCCATCTTCCCATACAAAGCAGTCTGGATGTGGCCACTCTTCCCCCAGATCAGCGGAGGGATGTACCTGAGAGACAGCGGGCAGAGGTCAGTTTTGCCCACGCTCCTTGAACCGTGCTCTGAAAAACCTTTGACCTGAAACTTCCGCCCGACGGAAGTTTCTCCCGGAAGGAACTCTGAGTGTCAGATTTTCCTCCCGCTTCAGCCAGGCTATGATTTCCCTTTTCCCCACCTAGGAAAGCACCGCGTGCGCGGCAGCTGTAGAAATCAGTCAGGACCTGCGCAGGCAGACAAACCTGGGGTGTGAAGCCAGTCAGCCGGAGTTCTTTCCATAACGTAGAATAAAAAGAAAGCAAGTAATACATTTGAGTACATGCAGCTTGAGAGGATCCTGGTTATCAGGTGAGCTGATGGCCCTGCAGCAGCGAGCACAGAGCCTGCGCTCCGAGTGCCCCCTTCGTCGCCGCCCCAGCAGCACAGTTCACAGCCGCGTGGTACATGGGACACACGGAAAAGCTTCCGAGAATGCGTGTGTGTCTGCAATGTTCGTGCATGCATGCATGTGTGCATACATGTGTGCACGCAGGTACGTGTGCACATACACATGCGTGGGGCGTGACGCAGCCCAGAGAACATGATGGAAGGGCGGAGCAATGGAAGCATCTGTTGGACTAATGAAGGATAAAGGCTTGTTACCCTACACCAGAGGAGGCCACCCCAACATCTGTCCTTCGTGAAAACACAGTGATTCTGCTCCTTGGTGGGACATGCAGACACCACAGACTCATCAATCTCCAGAAAACAGGAGCCCTGGATGTGGGGATCGTTCACAGCCACAGAGCGAGGTGCCCCAGCCGACGGGGCTGTTCTGGCCGCCCCGCTGCACCTTTTGCCCACCGCTGTGCCCTCGGCCCTGCCCTTCCCTCTGCACCTGATCGGGAGTTTCTCTCAGCTTGCCTGTCTGCGCCTGTCATGCCTGCAGACCAGAGGCCCCTAGAAGCCGTCTTACACGAGGCCCACTGCTTCTCCGGAGGGCCGAGGGACGCTACCCTTCACCCCCACACTGGCCTCCTCTGTGGCGGCGGGTATTTTAAGAACATGAAGCCACTCGTCAGTCTCACACCTCAGGTGCAAATCTCAGTGCACGGCCCTGCGTCTGGAACGCAAGCAAAGGCATTTATGAGGCAGGCGATTATGACAGTGATGAAAAGCAAGCGTGTGAGAAGGTCATCTGGACAGTGGACATGACCTTTGGATGGGATGTTTATAAAGGGCTTCAGACCACCAGGGTGGACAGCAAACGGTGTGCTTGCAGGGGGAGGGCACCCCAGAAACCAAAGCCCGGTCGTTCCCGGAGGACAGTGCAAAGGAAACTGTGTTTATGATACAAATTAGAAACAGAAATGTGTTGAAGCTAAAAGTACCCGGGGAACCGACGGGTTAAAGCTCACATGTCAGTCTTCTGATCTGGCTCAGAATACAATATGACCGTCGAACGTGTGACCACTGAATAAAACACCATTTCTTTCTGAGAAATTCACACATGATCATCCTGACACCATGTCCTGAATCCATGTCCCCTCATCTGAATCTCAGCAACAGCCCCTCAAGTGGCCTTCCAGCCTCGTGTCCTAGTCCACCTACCCTGGCGTCCACTGGTCAAAGGAGGGAGGCCGGCCAAGGCCCAACTCAGGGGTCCTGGCTCAACCAGGTACCTATCCTGGCTTCCTCTGAAGCGCCACGAAATCTGAAGCACAGCCAGGCTCCAGCCCAAACAGGCACACGTAGCAGGGAGCTATTTTTATCCCAATGGCCAGTTCAGTCTGTTTCTTCTGCCTGGAGAGCAGGCCAGCGCTTGTCTTTCAGGACTGGCTTCCCGCGGCAGTGGAGGTGTCCTGTCTCCATGCGCCCTCAAAGCTCTGTCCAGCAGCAGCCTTGCCACACCCCTCACCCCCTGCAGGAGCCAGGACCTTCACCTCAGTGTCTGTCCCCGCACTCAGCACAGAATGTGTAAGGTGGGCCGGCCACTTAGCAAATCTCAAAGGAACAAGAGACACTGGAAAAATGCATGCACCTGCCTCACTCAATGCAGCTGTGGTGCGACTGGTGTCCGACCCGTGTCCAGGCCACCTGGCACCATTCTCAGACAGGGCTGCAAGAACAGCCTCCAGGCATGCGTGCACATGTGCGTGCATGAGTGTGCAAGTGGCTGCCCTGGAAAACCTGGGACCATCCCAGTGCAGCATCAGGTCAACTGCACACAGAGGAAGCCTCACCATCTTTAATCTGACGGCAGCACCACCTGCTGATAAAACACTGTTTTAATTAACTCTACAACACCACTGCACTAGGTCGCCCCGCATCGAATTGCTGGACAGCATTCACTGCGGGGACGGGGACGTTCTGTCACCATATAAAGTGTCTGTTTGCATAACTTACCCACAGATCACAAGACAAAAGGAAAAACCAAAAACAGCACCTCTTCACCCAGTTTGGATCGGGAGGAAATGTGGACCGGAGATGACGATTCTGGGTTTCTAGAAAGAGAGTCACTTAAGAGACGTGGGACACCGAGGAGCGTGCCTTAACGGCTGGTGTGCTGGGCTGTCAGAAAACAGCTGCCCACAGTCTCCGCGTCCCGCTAGGCATCTCCCTCAGGAGCCCGTCCCTCTCCTGGGTCCCGGGGCGCAGTGCCGCCGGGCAGCCTGCGGAGTGGCGGTGGCGGACGGGACCTCTGCGGGAGCCCGTGGGGAAGCCCGCTCCACCGCCCAGTGCGTTGAAGAGATGCCCGCGGTCCCGTGAGGGACCCCAGAGTGACGCGACTCCAGAAGCACCAATCAGCTCTGGCGACAACCCGTCGCCCAGCACGCGCCCTTCCCACCTGTCCACTCCGAAGGCAACGGCGCCGGAACCGCACCCAAACTGCACTGCTTAAGGCTGATTCGATCTACGGCCGAAAGGCTCCCTGTCTGAGTTGGCATTTCCCCGACCCTGCGTTCTGTTCATTCATGTTTCTCTTCTGTGAACTGCCCGCTCATATCCTTTGTCCGTTCGCTTTTATGTTTTTATCGTTTTCTTCCTGACTGGTAGTTACTATTTTACCCGCCCTCCATGAAGTCACTGCAAGTGCCTGTCGCCACAGCTTTCAGCCCGTCTGTTGTAGATTTTCATTTTACCTTTCATCTGATGTAACTTTTATATTTTGTTATTAAACTTTGATATTTTGCATTTTATTTTAGAAGATGATATTCTAACACTCAATTAGGAATATAATTTCCCAGGTTTTCTTCTTTTACTCACATAGGTTTGAAAATGTGCTACCCTTGAGTCCACTTACTGTTGTAAGTAAAGATACAAAAATGTTTTGCTAAGAATTAGTTAACTGTCCCTCTCCTGGAACTGGTCCATCTTTTTAGTACTGATTTCAGCGTCACGTTGAATAGACAGCATGTTCCCAATTCAAGACTAGTATTTGTTCCATGTTTTCGCTCTGCTGGTATATTCTTGTGCTGATAGGACCGTCTTGGGCTAATGCAGCGTCACGGACTGTTTGAGAGGTGACAGTGCACACCTCTTCCGCTTTCTGTGCAAACACGGCGCGAACTGCTGGCATTTCCTCTCCCAGAGGAATGTCAGTGTTGCCTGTTCCACAGCCACGTGGGGATTTTTCACTGGTAACACGTCAAACCTGCATGTTCCATGGGGAGACCGGACATCCTCGTGGCGTCCACCTGTCCCATCTGAAAAAGTGGTGCCTCTCTCCCGGGTTGGCTCTTTCTGTCCTGACGTGAAGCCCGTGGCCCAGGAAGCGCCGAGGAGGCCGTTTCCCCAGATGGTGCTTGTCCGGCATTTGTCATGCACAGGCCTACACACCAGATGCGGGCGGGGCTGTGTATTTCTAAATTTTTTTTTGTTGTTTTTTTCCCAAGCTTTAAGCTATTCTGAGAGTCAAAACATCTGGGATAAAGCAAGTTTTCACCCTAACTCCGCCTCCCCACGCGTCCAGATGGTGCTCCGTCCAGTGGCCGGTGGATAGTAAGTGTCTGTCACCAAGAAAGAAGCTAAACCTCAAGGGATGTGGAGGGCAGCCTGTCCTTACAGTCTGAGCCTATTTATAGTCAACATCTGGCCTGACTTACAGAGGGGCCTGGTGGGAGAGGCTGCAGGGAGACCCTCCCGCAGGCACACGGCGCACAGAGAGCTGCCGGCTGTTTAAAGAGTCAGGGCGGGGGGCGGGGAGGTGGGCAAAAGTCGACGATGGTTCACTTTACACTGGACTTGGGTCCCTGGTTGCAGATCAGCCCTTCGCAGCTCTCGAACCCGACTGAGCTGTGAGGCCTGGACCAGTCAGCACTGGGCTCGCACACAGCGGGTGTGCGGGCGTGTCCTCTGGGGCCCACCCCCGTGAGCCACCTGCCCACCGGCAGCTCCTCCAGGGAGCTTCAGTTTGAGTCCCAGGAAGCCTTGGTTAAAGCAACAAAACCCCAGCCGCCCGTCTTACAAAGGCTCTTACTCCCCTGGTGCGGGGTGTTGGCCGCGCGGGCAGGGCCCGAGAACAGGCGTGACGGGGAGAGATCAGACACTGAGTCAGCAGAGTCAGAGAGGGCAAGACAGCGTCTGCCCTTGCGGGCTTCGGTGCGGAGCCCCAGCACGTGAGGGACACACAGGCACCACTGTCTCGCAGTGGAGGAGTGGCTCGTGGGGTCAGCATGGGGCTATCTTGGGGAGGCACTGGCTGAGAAGCACCAGTTCACGTCAGCGCATGACGGGGACAGTGACAGGCCGTGGCGCCCCCTACACGCGTGGAAGCCCTGTCTCCTGCGTGGGGTGCTTGCAAACAGGACTCTGGGAGGTGACTAGGTTTAGAGGCGGTCTTACAGGTGGTCCTTATGACGGGCACAGTGTCCGTATACGAAGAGGAAATGACCAGCACGCGCTCCCCGCCCGCTGCGGTCGTGGTGCGAAGGCGGCCGGCCGCAAGCCAGGAGCGCTCGGAGCCTGCTGGCACCGCGACCTGGGACTTTCCGCCTCCGGTCTGAGGCAGGTGTGCCGTCCGAGCAGCTGTGCTGGCGGAGACAGGGACGCCCAGGTCTGGGAGAGTGGGGTGGCCGGGCATTCGGGGTCTGAGTCAGGCCCCGGCTCACCGTGCCACTCCTTCAGTCTCCACAATAACTCTGGGCGCTGCTGTCACCCCCATTTTACAGAGGAGAAAACAGTCTTGACCTTCCTGGTGTCTCGGGTCAGGATTAGAGTCTGACTTCAGTCCAGGGCCGTTCCTTCCGTGCCACACTCAAGGCCCCGCTCCGTCAACTGGATTTAAAGTGACAAACGTCTCTGGTCTTCTTCTCCCCTGTGTGTGGTCAGTTGTCAGAATGTTTTCCTAAATCATCATTCTCCAAATCGGTCATAAGTTTACTGGAACTTCTCTTGGCATTCATCACATACATTAGGTAAAAAGTCATTTCTTTGATTTTATAGGTTTTTTCCACAACTGCAAATAGCTTTTTTTAAGGGAAGGAGCAGCAGGAATGAAGGCGAGCAGAGGCAGCAAGAAAGAGGAGGAAGAAGCATTTATTTATTTAAATTACTGTTCATCTTGGTCGCTCCCCCAGGCCTGGTTGCGAACCGGGTCTGAGATGTGTGTGGACTGTCCCTGCCAGAGGCGTGGACCATGGCAGGCCTTTCGTGAGCCCACCTGCTGGGCCTCACCTTCTTCACCAGATTGCAGGCTGCTGGCAGCCCCTTTGTTTCAGGAGGCCCAGGTGGAGTCGACTGTGCCCCATGTCACACCCATCCTGCTGGGGACAAGGCTTCCAATAAACTCTTGGGCCTTTGATCTCAAAGTGGCAAGTGGCACACGCAGCTTTCCAAACGCCTATCAACAGGCTCGTCGGAAACACGCTGTGAACACAGCTTTCTCCCTGCGGGAGGCAGCAACTCCTTCACAGCTGTCATGCGTTACGTTCTCGCTGCTGCTGCTGATGTTCTACTCCTGAATGGCGGGATTGTGCGCCGGCAAATTCCAGCGCACAGACGGCTCTGTTTCTGCCCGAAACCATCGACAGCAGCCTAAGGAGGCGAGGAGGGAAGCCGACTGCTGTCCTGGAGCTGGTTTCTGCGCACAGGACAGAGGCCCAGCTGCGTCGGCCCACAGATGGCACCTGCGTCGTGCTGACCTTCTATAATGTTAGCGAGATCGGCACACAGTCACAGTGGAGCCACTTTGAGGGAAACCACACTTGGGGCTCCGAGGACAAAGGAACTAGGATGTAAAGTTCAAAAAAAGCAGTTAAAGCCCCTCAGAGCCCTAATTACATGAATGTATCTGATTCCACGATCACCCTTTGCCATGAGTCGTGGTTAGGCCTGGCCACACGCCTCCCTGCATGACCGGACAGGACGGATGGACAATGGACGGAATGACAGAACACCGTAACTTCATTCCTGTCTCCCCTTGCCTCTCTTCTGTCCGGGACAGGCCCAGCAGAGGTCAGCATGTGCTCCAGCTTCTCTGCCCAAGGCCACCTCAACATACCTTAACATCTAGGTCAAGGTCAGGGGGCAGCAGCGGGGGCTGAAAACTCACAGTGAACTTACTGAACTTGCTTCTGCTCTTTCCAGGTGGATGGGACTCTCCATGGAAGCCCCTGGGTTATGTACACGCTGCCCTTCTAGGGACTCTGATCGAGAAAAGGCTATCGGAATTCAATTCTGGTGGCCTCCACACCAGACCCAGCACGTCTGCCTGTCTGCCCAAAACAACTCACACAATGGCGAGTGATAACGGCACAGAGAAACGATGAATTCTTTAAATACTGAATTAAAAATACGCTTTTTTTCTTTTAAAGAGAGGAAGGAAAGAAGAGGAGGAAGAAGCATTTTATTTCATTGTTTATATTTTGGTTTTTCACTCTGGATTTTTCACCCTGGATCTCGAACCCAGGTACTGGACTATCCCTGGTCCGTGTGCCAGCTTCTCAGCCATCTGGGCCACAAGAGGGTGTCCCCCAAATGCACTTGTCACGCCAGTATTAGACACTCAAAACCTGACTCCATTCTTTTTCCGGGGTCTACCATCCTGAGCAGGAGATGAGGTCTTATAAACGCTCTCTAGGGCTAAGGACATTAAATGCACCTGTGCTGGGAAACTTATACCATGGAAAACACATCAATTCTCCCTAAATTGTCTCCGACTTTCACAAACACATGACGGAACAGACAGGCAGAGAGAGGCACTGTCCAGAGTAAAGCTCATTCGAAGCAAATTTGCTGATGCTGCGTCTTCGGGCGCAGGCTGGAAAGAGACCTGAACAGACCCAGGACGCTGGGTGCGAGTGAGGCCGGCCCGCTGTCAGTGGGTAAAGGAGCACCATTCGGTGAGTCGTGCTGGATGAAGGGCAGTCACTGGGGGAAAAATTAAGTCGTAGTCACACGTCACACCAGGGCAAGTTCCCGAATGGCCAACCATTTTAAAATGAAAAACGAAAGCATACACTTTCTAGAAGGAAGCTTGGGATTTGCTAAGAACTATCCTACAATGAAGAAGCTCTTTCTGGGGAAAAGAGAAATCCCCGACGTCATACATGATTTGACTATGCAAACATTAGAGACAAAACGTAACGCAGAACTGCATGGCAAATGCCACCCGGGGCGACGTCAAAAGACAACAAGCCGAGAACAAATATTTGCATGTCAGACTACAAAGGGCTGATTTTCCTAGAACACAGGTGCTCTCGGTGAAGAAGAGGAGAGAGACCAGTGGCCACTAGAACAGTGGGCCATTATCAGGCCAGGAGATAAAACAGAGCTGACACGTGAAATGGAGGCACAGCTTCTTTCATAAGAGAAAAACACATTAAACCCAAAGCTAGAAAATTCTTTTTACCTCCCAGACCGGAAAATATCAAAAAGCAGATGAACGCCCCCTTATGCTGGCAAGGTTTGGGGAGCTCGTGGGGACGGGCCTGAGGTGGAGCCAACGGTGTCTTGCGTGCAGCTGCCGCTGAGGCCCCCACACCGACACCGGTACGTGCGCGCCGTCGTGCGAGCAGAGCGACCCCTGCAGCACAGAGCGGACCTGGTGAGACATCGTGCGCCTGCGGCGAGGCTGCTGCTGGGCGGACGCCCAGCCACCAGGGAGCCGAAAGGAGCCAGGACACGCGTGCAGGACTCTGCGCGGCGCTTCGTGAAGAGAAGGGGCGCGGCAGCTACGTCTGCGCAGACATGGCCATGCGTATACCAAACAGCAGCTATTCTGCATGTATACACACATCTCCACGCTTCTTTAACACACGAATACTTGCTCTTTGTGCCTAACCGACTGGGAAAAATCAGAAGAACTGGGAACATGGGTTGAATGGACGATGGCTGGGCGTTTTCACGAGAATGCATCACTGTTTTCAAAAAATAACTGGAAGCTGTAAAGGAACTTGGGATGCTTACAACATGCACGTCTACTGTGGGTCTTCTCTGCAAGGTGAGGAGCCTACTGACAGCAGGGCCACGCGGACAGGGAGAACGGCCACAGGCTACGGGGCCGCCAGAGACACGGGGCCGCCGCCATTTCCTGCAGGGGAAGGTGAGGCTTGAGCCGAAACGTCGAAGGGAGAACACGGCTGCTCTGAGGTTTTCTGTAGGAGCAGCTGGTTCCAAAGAGCTGAGAAGAGCCTGTCACGGCTATGGGCTACCCCGCCTGTTGCACGAGACCACCTGCGCGGAGTCCACAGCAGCTCAGGCGCCAGCTCCGCTCCTGTCCACGGGACGAGAGAGCGTCCAGAACCACATAGAAAAGCATGTTCTCGAAGCTTCAAAGGTTCGATGAAAGCAAAGGCCAGCTCTTTCCACGGGAAGGACATGCGAAACTAGTGGCTGGTGTCACGTGCATACTTATTGTTAGCAACGAAGTCCTATGACTCAGTGCTGTGATGAAATGTATACTCACAGTGCGCAGTGCTTTTAAAGAGAGGAAGAAAGGGAGGGGAGGAAGAAGCTTTCTTTTTTCAAAGGAAAGGTGCAGGCAGGAATGAAGTCGAGCAGAGGCAGGAAGGAAGAGAAAGGAGAAATAATAATTTAACTTTATTTCAACTTGGTTGTTTCTGCAGGCTCCAAGACATGAACCTGGGATCCTGGGATGTATGTGGGCTGTGCCCACCCTCTGCTCCACCAAGATGCACCGGAAGAAGTATTTTTTAGGAAGGAAACAGGGGAGAAGGAAGCACTTTTATTTACTTTTATTTGTGATGGCTCCACACCACCCCCGCTGCTCCCCGGGTCCGGGTCGAAATCCCAGGTCCTGGGGCTTCACACAGCCTATCCCCCAGCTGTTGGCTTAGCACCTGAGTCACCAGGGTACCCAGAGTCCTCTTAATTTTATTTTCTATCAGGTTGACACAGCTAGAAGAAAGCAAAAGCTTCAAAATCACCCACATTCTCACAACCCTTACAAAATATTTTCATTTTTTAATTTGTTTGTATCTGCCTGAAGGCAAAGTATGTACACAACCATAATGATGGCATATGGGTATATAATTCTGCTGCCTGATTTTTCTCGTATTCCCTGCCTTTACACATAGATGTTACACTAAGATCTGGGGGACGGCACGGAAACCTTGCCTCTTCGACGCAGGCAGCAAGCACCAAGCTAGTGCCTGTACCTCTCATGGCACCTGCTGTGAGACTGTGATTTACAGGCCAGGAAGTGGAGCCTGGATGCCCACTTTCTTCCCCAAAAGTATAGCTGCCTCTGATGCTGAAGCTTCAGGTCCCGGCGGTCATTGCGACCGACAGCGCTGGGGACAGCTTTCCACACGTGGACGCTCCCCTTCTGGAGGAGTTTCCTGCTTCCCACGCTGTGTGCAGTGTTAAATGTCCAACAAGAGGCTCCTCGCCCCTCCACCCAATTCCTGCTTCTGAGAGACGCCGTCTGCCCCTCCCATGGCCCTTCCAGGCCAGTCCCGGCCCCACCCCGGCCCCGTCTCAGCCTCCTCCCTGGCCCCTGTCCGCTACCTGACGCCTGACTTCTACCATCTGAAGGTACCGGCGAGTCCCGCAGGTCTTCACCCTCAGCTTTCGAGACAACCAAAGGGAAGGAGGGCAGGAGGGAGGGGGGAGGTGGGGAGGAGAGGGAACGAAGAGGAGGAAGAAATGTCTTTCTCTAGTCAGCTGTTCGTTCGTTTTCACCTGGCCCAGGTCTCAAGCCCGGCCCTGGGCTTCCCCGTGTTTCTTTTCAGTCCTCACGCAGAACCCCTGACTTAAGTACTCGTATCCCTGCTTTACCAATGGGGAGATGGGGACATGGCAAGGTGAGGTGGCCTGCCAGTGCGGGGGGAGCTGGCATCTGAACCCCTCGTGGTCAGAACCTGGGCTCCGATCCAGGTCAGCAATCGCTAATGCCCTCCCACGGCGCCTCTGCGCTCACCTTCTTGCTCCCAGAAAACCCTCACCCACTAGACTTTCTCCGGTTTTCTACTTTTCCTGCTCCCTGCCAGGATGCTCAGGCCTCCTGGCCCCCAAGCCTTCCTCCCTGCTCATTCTGACCTCACTGCTGGCCTCCCCACAACTCTCGCCTGCCCCTCCTCTGCCAGCAGCTGACCTGGGGTCCACACGTCTGGCCTGGCGCTCACACTCGAGTTCTGCAGCCACACTGCACCTGCCCGCTTGCCCGCCCAGAGAGCCCCGGCTCGAGAGCAGTTTCTCCACAGGACTCTCGGCAGGACGATCACTGCTCTCTCAGCGCTCAGCAGCTCACGTTGCAGTGATTCAGCCCCTCCGATGCCAAGGTTATTGTACTCTCCACCACACCTCCCCTCCACCGCAGGGGCGGGGGCGAGCCATTCCCTTTCTGCCATCTCTGCTGCTCACAGGACCAGGTCCCAGCTCCCCCTTCCAGAGACCGGACCTCGTAGGAGAGGACTGTCTTTCTTCCAAAGACCTGGGGCTCTCTGCTGTCACCAGCAGCTTCATCACTGCACTGCATGGGGTCAGGGAGCTGGCAGGGGGCAGAGCGGACACAGGAGTGATGGGGCCGACACACACCAGCCAATGAAACTGGGCACCGTGGCCAGGGCAGAGTGAGGGCGAGGATGTGCCAATCATGAGGCCTCCCATCTTCTGAGCAGGCGCCTTGGCGCGGCTAACAGGACAAACAGACGCAGTCTAAGTCAGCCGGGAATGCCAGTGCCAACCATCCCCGGACCAGCTCACATGGACAGCGACCTCTAAGCCTTTGCTCAGCCTGTTCCACCCGGAGGCTCATCCCCTGATCTAGGATACTGGGCCAATTTTCAGTCAATGACCTCTTGTGAAGGACCACCAAGCAGCTCTGGCCCAGGCAGTCCTGTAGCAGAGACTGAGTTTAAGTGGTTTAAGAAAAGTGAAGTCAAGCTAAGGATGCCTGATCCGGGAGAGACTGGAAGAGAGGATGACTCAGCAAAGGGACGGGCCTCCTGTGGGCCCTGAGCCACCTGTCCACTCCCACATGCTGGGTTGACACACACGACGTGGGACATGTGATGGACTCGGCTGAAGTAGATGCTGCTTTTGCCTTTTTGAAGACCTTGTGGAAGAATAAATTCAGGCATAATCAATAGGGTAAAAGTGGAACGGACTGCTTTGAGGCATGCATCAGACACGGAAGAGCACCTCCTTCCACCTCGTCTCAGTTAGTCAGTCCCGTCCCGGGCACTGCGGATGCCGAACCTTTTAGATCTTTCAGGAAGTGCTGCACACGGCACAGTCTAACGAGGCCCACGATCTGTACCCAGGTTAGAAAGGGTAGACAAGCTTCTCCACAGACGTGGTGCTCATCTGAATTCAATGCACGAGGCTTCAGAGGCAGTAGCACATTGTGCCCTGGGTTGGCTGGCCCCAGAAGTGACCTGCAGGGGCAGGGACGGTGCAGATGCCACACCGAAGACTCCAGTCAAACCTGGCCATTCTGAACCGACCACCCACTCCACTTACTACACGTCACCACCAGATGCAGAAGGCAGTGAGTACCAGGGTGGCACTGCATCCTGGCTGTCGGGGACTGCCCCAGTTTCAGCTGTGACAACCCCATATTCTGGGGACCTAGCAGTTCTGGGACAACCAGGATGTGTTGTCAGATGGTCGGGAACAGGAGCCCAGAGTTAGCCACCCCGCTTCTCACGTGGACAGCTTTGGCCTGGCTCAGTCCAGCGAAACACAGCGATTTTAAGACAGTCACCTGACAATGTGGCCGCATGATGCTAGCCATCAACAGTCCGCTGCTGACACTGTGTGCTCATGGAGTTGTCTGGGGCCTGGTGTCCCAAGGTCACCCCTCGGGGCCTGCCGGCATTTGTCAGCTAACAGCATCTAAGGAAGTGTCTGCATTGCACTTAAAACCAGCAAAAGCGGGTCAGTGGAATTAAGACTTGGCAATTGGGGTTTTAGCCTATGAAAAGGACAGAGCGTTAGTGTTTAACCAAGGAGGAAAGGCTATAAATCCAGCCTGGAATGTGTGAGTAGGAGGGAGTGAAGAGAATGTAAGCCCAAGATAATGACATTCTTTTAAACGTTAAGTTGTTATAAATAAGCTGGGCTGGCTCCAGAATTGCTACCTAGGAGAGTCTGAGTGGTCACTGAACTGGACGGGGAGGTGAGGCTGCACAGTATGTAAAAGTGAGAACACACTGACTGTCCCAAGCCCTTTGCCCTAGTGTCCTGGGCACGGTCACCTCAAATAAACAGCCTGAAAAGAAGGTAAGGGAGAAAATGGGGTGCAGGCGCCCCTGCTCTTTGGGGCTGGAGTAAAACGCCATCGGCTGCCCTGGGCAGAGTCTGGAGTCAGTGAGGCCCTGGAGCATTTCTAACTATTGAACAGTCCTTGGCACACTCGTCTAGAGGCGGATGTATGTCCTGCACATCTGTTGCAAGCAGAGTATTTATACATTTTACAGTATATAGATATCCAGGCTTTCATTTGGGGGGACAAGAGAAAACTGAGTGCGTGCCGTTAGGAAGCGAACTTCTATGTGTGACGCAAGAGAAGGGAACGGTATCGAGAGAAGTCAAAGCGGACTCGCTCTGCTCATCAGCAACCATTAGGAGGTGGAGTTGCACAGAAAACAATAAACAATTACTTCCAGCAAATCCCCGCAATGAAGACACTTTAAATACCATCCCTTTTTAATACCTCCCAACAAAGGAGGCTCAGAGAAGACCCTCAAAAAGCTCACTAACTGGGATGCGTGGGTGACGACGGGCAGGACTGAAGCCAGGGGTAAAGTGACGACGACGCCGTCAGTGGGTTCCCGTGTGGAGCCCATGCTCGGGGAGCGAGGGGAGAGGGGCCCAGCAGACCACGTGATCTCTGGGGTCAGGTGCCTGGGGAGCAGCTACGAAGTGGAGGGGACCATGGCGTCCCAGAGTCCACTGCTAGTTTCACCTGGGTGCCAAGATGGGTGTGACCTCACCCACGCTCAGAGCTCCCCAGCCCACACGGAACGAGAGCGTCTGGCTCATATTGAGAGCAGCAGCTGGCAGCAAAAGAAAGCGGCTGTACTTTGGTCCCTGGGGAATAAGGCCCTCAGACACATGGCCGTGGGTTTGATCACATGCTTCCCTTCTCCACCCATGAGGCTCCCAGATGTCGCCGCCCCCCGGCCCTCTGCTCCAGGCCTGTCTCCCTGCCCAGCATGGCTTCATCTTGGCTATGGGCAGCCTCTTGAGGATGAAAAAGCAGGTGCCGGCTTCCACAGGGAAGAGAAGGGTTTGGAGAGCAGGCTGCTGGAGACGGGCGGCTGCTGGAGAGGGGCAGCTGCTGCCGGTCTCCGAAGTCCCACCACACGTGGGATGCAAACTTCAGGCAGATCCCTGGGGAGGGGGTGCTGCAGACCCCTTACACTCATGCAGCAGTCCCGCCCCAGTCCGGGGGGGCAGTGAAGACGTGGGATGTATACACAAAATGGAATAGCACTCAGTTATTAAAAAAAGCAGATGAATTCCTGTCATCTGTGACAACATGGGTGGACGAGAGGGCATGATGCTTAATGAGGTATGTCAGAGGAGAAAGACAAATACTGGATAATCTCACATGTGGAAGATAAAGAAACAAAGCAAACAGACAAAACCAAACAAAACTAACCCACTAGAACTGGGTCTCCAGGGGTGGGGTGGGAGCAAAGGGGTGTGGGGTCCAGAGGCCGGGCGGAGCCCAGGAATATGGAGGGCGTGGTGCCTCAGAGACGGAAGTGAACTGCACATCTGAAACTTACACTATTCTGTCACTAAAGCGGCCTCAATGAAGAACACTGAACAAATAAGACAATGAAAGTTATGTGAATGTGGCGCCTCTCTCAAAGCAGCTTCTCTAGGGAATATCTTCGGACAGCTGACCGACCGCGGGTAACAGAAACGGCAGAAAGCGAGGCTGTGGATGGGGCTGTTGTCCCCGAGTTGGGGGCTGTTGTCCCGGGGTGCCCTGACTTCATGGGAGAAGAGAAACCGGCCTACCCTGCAGACTGGAGTTGACACTCCAGTAAATGACGTTCTGGCAGAGCTAAGATGCGTCCGTGCCCAATGAGGCTGGGGGCAGTGGGCACTTTTGCCTTTTTATCAAAGGTGGACCTGCCTCACCTCCCTAAACAGCATTAGACTTGAGACTGGGAGCCACCCAGCACCTGCTGTGTCTCATCGGCAGCGTGGCTCTGATGGTGCCGCCGATGAAGAAGAGCCAAACAAAGACCCCCGGGGACAACGGGCAGGTGGGCTAAGGGGACACAGAAGCCACACAGGGCATTCTGGGTTGGGGGATGGGGAGCCAGGAAGTTTCTCAGAAGAATAATCTCCGGGTTTCTCTTGCAGGATAAGAGGACTTTGGTGGAGACAGAGAACGGAGGGTGCCGGAGGCAGACACAGGGGGCAGTGGGAGAATGTGGGCAGGGAGGCGGGACAGGCAGTCTGGGGCCACGCTGCAGGTGCTTGAGAAGCCACTGTGAGTGGTACTGTGACAGGTAGCTGGGACAGATGCAGGATTTTACTGCATGTCAATGATGGCTCAAGCAAGTCCTTAAAAACAGCACCCTGGGAGCCAGTACCAGCCTGTCCCAAGTTGGGGTGGGGACTGCTAAGAGAGCGAGCAGACAGGGAACCTCCCCAGGCCCCTCTAAGAGGACCCGCTGTGACACTAGCTCAGTACCCACATGGCAGCAGACCCTCCTGTGGGAGCGAACCAGGACCAGGGCCCATGGCTCATCTAGAAGACAAGGCCACCTCCTCCTGCTCCTCCTCCTCCTGCTCCTCCT